>PVJI01008930.1:8332-68328 GCA_004026765.1 Micronycteris hirsuta
CCCCATTGTCCCCTCCCCCCTCCCTCTGGCTATTGTTAGATTGTTCTTAATTTCAATGTTTCTGGTTATGTTTTTCTTGCTTTTTTCTTTTGTTGATTATGTTCCAGTTAAAGGTGAGATCATATGGTATTTGTCCCTCACTGCCTGGCTTACTTCACTTAGCATAATGCTCTCCAGTTCTATCCATGCTGGCACAAAGGGTATAAGCTCCTTCTTCCTCTCTGCTGCATAGAATTCCAGTTTGTAAATGTACCATAGTTTCTTGATCCACTCATTTGTAGATGGGCACTTAGGTTGTTTCCAGCACTTGGCTATTGTGAATTGTGCCTGCTATGAACATTGGAGTGCATAGGTTCTTTTGAATTGGTGTTTCAGGGCTCTTAGGGTATAATCCCAGTAGTGGAATGGCTGGGTCAAAAGGCAGTTCCATTTTCGTTTTCTGAGGAAATTCCAGACTGTTTTCCACAGTGGCTGCACCAGTCTGCATTCCCACCAACAGTGCAGTAGGGTTCCCTTTTCTCCACATCCCCTCCAACAGTTATCTGTTGCTTTGTTGATGATGGCCATTCTGACTGGTGTGAGGTGGCATCTCATTTTGGTTTTAATTTGCATCTCTCTGATGGCAAGTGATGTTGAGCATCTTTTCATATGTCTCTGGGCCTTCTGTATGTCCTCTTTTGAGAAGTGTCTGTTCATGTCTTTTGCCCATTTTTTAATTGGGTTTTTTGTCTTCCTGGAGTGGAGTCGTATGAGTTCTTTGTATATTTTGGAGATCAAACCCTTGTCTGAGGTATCATTGGCAAATATGTTTTCCCATACTGTTGGTTCTCTTTTTATTTTAATACTGTTTTCTTTAGTCCCACAGAAGCTCTTTATTTTGATAAGGTCCCATTTGTTTATTCTTTCCTTTATGTCCCTTGCTCTAGGGGACATATCAGTGAAGATGTTACTGTATGGAATGTCTGAGATTTTCCTGCTGATGTTCTCCTCTAGGACTTTTATGGTGTCACAAGTTACATTTAAGTCTTTTATCCACCTTGAATTTATTTTTGTGTATGGTGTAAGTTGGTGCTCGAGTTTCATTTTTTTGCATGTAGCTGTCCAGATTTCCCAACACCATTCGTTGAAGAGGCTATTTTTACTCTATTTTATGCTGTTGCTCCCTTTGTTGAAAATTAATTTGCCATAGAGACTTGGGTTTATTTCTAGGTTCTCTATTCTGTTCCATTGGTCTATCTGTCTGTTTTTATGCCAGTACCAGGCTGTTTTGATTACAGTGACCTTGTAATACAGTTTGATATCAGGTATTGTGATTCGTCCTACTTTGCTCTTCTTTCTCAAAATTGTAGTTGATATCTGGGGTCGTTTATGGTTCCATATAAATTTTTGAAGTGTTTGTTCTATAACTGTGAAATATGCCATTGGTGCTTTGATAGGGATTGCACTGAATCTATAAATTGCTTTGGCAGTATGTAGATTTTGATGATGTTCATTCTTCGAATCCATGAGCATGGTATTTGTTTCCATTAGGTTGTATCTTCCATGATTTCTTTCTTCAGTGTTGTGTAGTTTTCTGAGTACAGGTCTTTTACCTTCTTGATTAGGTTTATTCCCAGGTATTTTGTTTTTCTTGTTGCTGTATTAAATGGGATTTTTTTCCTGATTTCTGCTTCTGATATTTCATTGTTGGTATACACAAATGCCTTTGATTTCTGGATATTGACTTTGTATCCCGCAGTTTTGCAAAATTCATTTATTGGATTGAGCAGTTTTTTGGTGGAGTCTATTGGATTTTCTATATATGCTATCATGTCACCTGCAAACTGTGATAGTTTTGGTTCCTCCTTTCCAGTTTCGATGCCTTTTATTTCCTTTTCTTGTCTGATTGCTGTGGCTACAACTTCCAGTACTATGTTGAATAGAAGTGGTGATAGTGGACAACCTTGTCTCATTTCTGATATTAGCGGGGAAGAGTTTAGTTTTTGCCCATTGAGTATGATACTGGCTGTAGGTTTCTCATATATGGCCTTTATTATGTTGAGGAATGCTCCCTCCATTCCCACTTTGCTGAGTGTTTTTATCATAAATGCGTGCCGTACCTTATCAAATGCTTTTTCCTCATCTATTCATGTGGTCATGTGATTTTTGTCTTTGCTTTTGTTTATGTGATGTATTACGTTTATTGATTTGCAAATATTGTACCACCCTTGCATCCCTGGGATGAATCCGATTTGGTCATGGTGTATGATCTCTTTAATATATTGCTGGATGCAGTTGCATATATATATATTATTGATTATGCTATTACAGTTGTCCCATTCCCCCCCTTCTTCCCCTCTGCCCCACACTCCCCCCCCATTCCCTGCCCTTTAGTTTTTTTCCATAGGTCATACACATAAGTTCTTTGGCTTCTACATTTCCTATACTATTCTTAACCTCCCCCTGTCTGTTTTCTACCTATCATTTATGCTACTTATTCTCTGCACCTTTTCTTCCTCTCTCCCCCTACCACTGCCCTGTTGATATCCCTCCATGCCTTATATAAATCCCTTTTACATTTCATATAATAAAGGCTGGGTGATGAACTCCTTGAACCTGACCTAGTCTGAGAAGCACTTTATCTGCCCTTCAATTCTAAATGAGAGTTTAGCTGGATATAGTATTCTTGGATGTAGGTCCTTGTCTTTCATGACTTGGAATACTTCTCTTCAGCCCCTTCTTGCCTGCAAGGTTTCTTTTGAGAGATCAGCTGACAGTCTTATGGGAATTCCTTTGTAGGTAACCATCTCCTTTTCTGTTGCTGCTTCTAAGATTCTCTCCTTATTTTTAATCTTGGGTAATGTAATTATGATGTGCCTTGGTGTGTTCCTCTTTGGGTCCAACTTGTTTGGGAATCTCTGAGCTTCCTGGACTTCCTGGAAATCTATTTCCTTTGCCAGATCAGGGAAGTTCTCCTTCATTATTTGTTCAAATAAGTTTTCAATCCCTTGGTCTTCCTCTTCTCCTTCTGGCACACCTATGACTTGGATGTTGGGACATTTAAGGATGTCCTGGAGGTTCCTATGCCTCTCCTCATTTTTTTGAATTCTTGTTTCTTCATTCTTTTCTGGTTGAATGTTTTTACTCTCTGCTGGTCCACTCCTTTGATTTGAGTCCCAGTTTTCTTCTCATCCCTATTGGTTCCCTGAAGATTTCCCCTCATTTCCTTGATCGTATCTTTCATTTGTTCAACTAATTGTAACCATCTTTCTTTCAATCCTGTGAGCATCCTGATTACCAGTGTTTTGAACTGTGCATCTGATAGGTTGGCGATCTCTTTGTCACTTAGTTGTATTTTTTTCTGGAGCTTTGATCTGTTCTTTCATTTGGGTCATTTTTTTTTTTTGGTGCACCTGTTACTTTAAGGAGCAGAGTCTTCGGTGTTCACCAGGGTGGGGTAACCCACGTCGTTGTGTTGTGATGCTGTCTGTGGGGGCGGGGCCTGAGAGAACAATGGCTCTTACTCTGCTCTCCGCACTTCCACCGCTACCCCAAAAGCAAGTTAGGACCTTTTTCTGGCTCTGGGGTGGGTGGGTGGGCCTGCGCAGTTTCAAGTCCCTGTGGGTCTCCAATGAACTCTCCTGTGAGGCCAGGAGTTCCTCCAGCTGCAGCCTCAACCCCCACAGGTGTTTTCAATTGGTGGTTTGAGGCTTTATTTCCCCATGTTTGTGGGTTTCATGGTCTGCTTCACTCCCCAGCTTTTTCTCCCGTTTTATCTGCTCGTGAATGAGGGATCGCCTGGCCCACCAGTCTCGGCTCCACTGGGTCTGGGTTGGCCAGCCACGGGTTTGCTGAGTGCGCCGGCTGTGTTTTGGCCAAGTGCGCTCGCCTTGGGTCTCTCCAGGCAGCTGGAGCATTGCCGGTACCGCTCCACAAACTGAAGTCTCACTAGGTGTTTTCCACCTGGCTCTGCCCCTGTATACTGGTCTGGGTGAACGTGTCTTCTTTAACTTTTTGGTTGTCAGACTTCCACTCAGTTTGATTTTCTGTCAGATCTGGCTGTTTTCGTTTTTTTAAATTGTTGTTTTTCTTCTTTTGGTTGTGTGAGGAGGCACAGTGTGTCTACCTATGCCTCCATCTTGGCTGGAAACAGTTTGCCAATATTTTGTTGAGGATTTTAGTGTCTGTGTTCATCAGTGATATTGGCCTGAAGTTTTCTTTCTTTGTTGTGTCTTTATCTGGTTTTGGGATTAGAATGATGCTGGCTTCATAAAAAGAGTTTAGGAGTCTTCCATCATTTTGGATTTTTTGGAATAGTCTGTGAAAGATAGGGGTTAGCTCTTCTTTAAATGCTTTGTAGAATTCTCCTGTGAAACCATCTGGTCCAGGGCTTTTGTGTGTCAGAGTTTTTTGATTACTGCTTCAATTTCTTCTGCTGTTGTTGGTTGGTTCAGGCTTTCTGCTTCTTCATTTGAATTTTGGAAGATTATATTTTTCTAGAAATTTGTCCATTTCACCTAGGTTTTCAAATTTCTTGGCATACAGTTCTTCATAGTAATTTCTTACAATCCTTTGTATTTCTGTGGTATCAGTTGTAATCTCTCCGCTTTCATTTCTGATTGTGCTTTTTCTTGATGAGCCTGCTTGATGGCTTGTCGATTTTGTTTATCTTTTCAAAGAACCAGCTCTTGGGTTCATTGATCCTTAGAATTGTGCTTTTAGTCTCTATGTCATTTAATTATGCTCTGATTTTGGTTATTTCCTTCCTTCTACTTGCTCTGGGCTGTCTTTGTTGTTGTTCCTTGAGTTCTTTTAGGTGTAGGATTAGGTTGTTTGTTTGAAATGTTTCTATCTTTTTTAGGTAGTCCTGTAGTGCTATGAACTTCCCTCTAAGGACTGCCTTCACTGTGTCCCATATGTTTTGGGTTGTTGTGAATTCATTTTCATTTGTTTCGAGAAACTTTTTGATTTCTTCCTTGATCTCCTTCTTGACCATTCATTGTATAATAGCATGCTATTCAATCTCCATGACTTTGAGTGTTTTGGGGTTTTTTTCCTTGGGGTTGGTTTCTAATTTCAGTTCCTTGTGGTAAGAGAAAATACTTGGTATGATTTCAATTTTCTTGAAATTGTTGAGGCTTGTTTTGTGTCCTATCATGTGGTCTGTCTTTGAAAATGTTCCATGTGCATTTGAAAAGAATGTGTATTTAGCTTCTTTGGGGTGAAAGGCTCTATCTATAGCAGTTAAGTCCATTTGACCTAGGACATTGTTCAATGCCACAATCTCTTTGTTGATATTTTGTTTGGAAGATATGTCCATTTTTGACAGTGGGGTGTTAAAATCCCCTACACTAATTGTGTTGCTGTCAATATGTTTCTTGAAGTCTTCCAAGATTTTCTTTATATATTTGGATGCTCCTATGTTGGGTGCATATGTATTTACAATGTTTATGTCTTCTTGATGGATTTTTCCCTTGAATATTTTGAAGTGGCCTTCTGGGTCTCTCTTTATGGCCCTTTTTTGAAGTCTATTTTGTCTGATATGAGTATTGCCTCCCCAGCTTTTTTTCCCTGTTTGTTTTCTTGGAAAATTTGTTTCCAGCCCTTCACTTTCACTCTGTGTACGTCTTTTGGCCTGAGGTGGGTCTCTTGTAGGCAGCATATGTGTGGGCCATGCTTTTTTATCCATTCAGCTTTTCTATGTCTTTTGATTGGAGCATTTAATCCATTTATGTTTAAGGTTATTATTGATAGGTACTTATTCATTGCCATTTTTTTTTGTATCTGTGTTCCTGTCTCTCTCTCTCTTTTCCTTTCTTTCCTTAAAGCAATCCCTTTAGTATCTCTTTCAGAGCTGGTTTGGTGGAGGTGTATTCTTTTAGACTTCTTTTCTCTGGGAAGCTCCTTATTTGGCCTTCCATCTTGATTGAGAGCCTCGCTGGGTAAAGTAGCCTTGGTTGCAGGCCTCTGGTTCTCATTACTTGGAATATTTCTTGCCATTCCTTTCTGGCTTGGAGTGTTTCCATTGAGAAGTCAGCTGCTAACCTTATCGGGTCTCCCTTGTATATTACTTCCTGTTTCTCCCTTGCTGCCTTTAAGATTCTCTCTTTGTCTTTGAATTTTGCCATTTTAATTATGATGTGTCTTGAAGCGGGCCTGTTAGGGTTCCTGTTGATTGGGACTCTGTATTTCCTGGATTTGTGTGACTTTTTCTCTCAACAGATTAGAGAAGTTTTCCATCATTACTTTTTCAAACAGGTTTTCTATCCGTTGCTCTTCTTCTTCTCCTTCTGGTATCCCTATTATACGGATGTTATTACATTTCATGTTGTCCTGCATTTCCCTTATTTCCTCTTCTTCTTTCTGAGCTTCTTTTCCTTTTCTTGTTCTTTCTGCGTGTTTTTTTCTACCTTTTCCTTCAGCTCACTGATCTCTTCCTCTGCTTCATTGAGCCTGCTTTTGATTCCTTCTACTGCGTTCTTCAGTTCAGAAATTGTATTCTTCATTTCCTCTTGGCCCTTGTTGATAGTTTCTATTTCCTTTTTCATGTTGATATAGTTTGCAGTGAGTTCATTATAGTTTTCCTGTAGTTTCTGGTAGTTTTCTGTGAGTTCATCAAGCTTCTCGAGTTTCTTGAGCTGCCTGATAACATATACTTTGAACTCAATATCTGATAGTTGGCTTGCCTCTGTTTCATTTATCATTCTTTCTGGGGCTTCCTCCTTTCCTTTCATTTGGGGTTTGTTTCTTTGTCTTCTCATTGTTTGTGAGAGACTTATTGTTAGCCTCTGTTTCTTAAATTGATCTGTTCTGACTCCCTGGGTTTATGGTGTGAACTTCTATGGTACAATTCCTGTGAGGTTCAGTGTTGAAGTACCCTTAATCTCCTGAGCTCACTGGTCTTGGACTGTTGTTTATATTGGCTCTCTGTATGTCTTTGGGTTTTGATTGTTGTTGGGTCTTTCTTTGGTGGGTCCTTTCCTCCAGCTGGTTAACGGAGGGTCACTCCATCCACCACATCTTGTATTCTGTTGTGCAAGTGTGGACAGGTTGTGTTGAAGCTGATTCTTCTGTGCGATCAAGGTTTTGAGGCTTCTCTCTCACTCTTGTTCAGTTGTTTGTTGTGGGTAATTTCTCCGTCAATTAGTTGTATTTCCTGGTCGGTCCTGGATTGAGGTTAGTGTGGGTTCCACTTCCTCCTTCACCTTCTTCTGTTGTTTTGTGTTGGTGGTCTCTTTGTTGGTGGATTTCCTCTTCTAGCTGGTGTACCGGTGTTCACTGCTCCTACCTTGTAAGTTTTCATCTGATCATTCAATGTCCCATATAATTCTGGTCTCCAATCTTCATATATGCTGGAATACCGTTGGCTGTTCACTCAGTTCCTCTGAAGACTGGCTAGGTGTTTCTCCAGTGGGGAGGGGGAAGTGGATTCTGCTCCCACCTATCTCACCACCATCTTCTCTCAGGACAATATGTTTTAACTTTCATTTTCCTAACTAATAATAAGGTTGAACATCTATTTATATGTTAATATGCCTTTAGTTTGACTTTTTATGAATTACTTGTTTATATAAGCAGTGTATTATGGGGTATTTTAAATTGTAACCTGTCAACCTGTCTTTTAACTAGCAAGTGTAACATTTATTGTGATTAATAACATAATTGATTTTTTATCTTATTTTTGCTTTTTCTTGACTCTGCTTATTACCCACCTCCCCAGCTTTTTAAACTGTCTTATATTGATTGTTATTTTTATTCATTTTCCGTTTTCTATTTGAAGTCAGGCTGTCTGCTTTCATGTTTTAAAGGTCATGCTTAACATTTTAACATGAATGTTTGGCTTAACAAAATCTGTGTTTTTCTTCTAAACAACACAAGAATCTTAGAATCTATTTGTCCTCTTTTTTACATTTATGCGTGATATTTAAGATTTGTCTGGTTTTAAACTCACAAATTATCATTATTATTGATTAACCATATCTTTAACTGTTTTACCTGGTCATCATTCTTTCATACATTTCAGCCGTTCCTTGTGGGTTGAGAATCCTTCTTCCTAAAGTACATTACCAGTTCTTTGAGTGAGGGTCTGTTAGTGGGGAGCTCTCTGAGCCTGAGATGCTCTTTATTTCACTTTGAATCATGAATGGTGGTTTAGATTGCTAAAGAATTCAAGGTTGGCATTATTTTATTTCAATATTTCAAAAATATTACTTTGTCTTCACATTTCTACTGTTGTTGTGAGAAATCAGTTGTTAGTCTAATTATTGTTATTTGTAGATGACCTGGGTTTTCTCTCTGGATTCTTTTAAGATCTTCTTGTTGTGGGGCTTTATGAGAGGTATCTGGGTGTGGATTTGTTTTTACTTATTCTCCTAATAAATAATCAAATATCCTAAATTATGTCTTTCTTCAATATTTGGAAGCCCTCTGCTATTTTCTTTTCAACAAATACATTGTCCATTTCTCTCTATTTTCTCTTTTTGGAACTCCCATTAGATGTATAGTGAGACTTTTCATTGTGTTCTTCATACTCTTCAATATCATTATATATATATATATATTTTTTTTTAATCTATTTAGTTCTATAAGCCTAATTCTTGGTCATTCCCTTTCTTGTTTGTTATTCTTTCCTCAGTTATAACTGATCAGTTTAACGTCTTCATTGAATTTGTTTAATTTTTAACGTTTTCAAGAAACTATTCTGTTTAGACAGACAACAGATATAGAAAATACTATAATGAATGCTTGAGAACTCATCTTCAAGCTTCACAATTAAAAAAATTATCTTTTATTTATTTTCTTTTATTATATTACTAAATATTTATAGATTTTTCAAACTTTTCTGTTATTTATAATGTTTTATTCAATTAAAAAATAAATTTCCATTTCCTCTACAATATAATCAACCTTTTAAAATATCTATTTTGTAGTTTCCCTAGTAGTTCCATAATTTGAAGATCTTAAGGGTCTAATCCTGTTGTATGTTTTATATGCTGATGCTTCTTTAGCTAGGAGATTTTCTTTATTTGTTTTACAATTTTGGCTTATAAGCTATGTTCTCTTTTTTTCCTTTGACTCTTGGGTGGCCTGAGTTGAGGGCATGTCCTTTAAAGTTTTGTTTGTTTTTTCTTCTGGGTGCTCCAGGTGGTATTATGAGGCTAGAGACCATTTTTATGGTACCTAAGAGCCTGAGAGTGGTAAATTCATACTCAAGGCACTCACAGAAACACTTGTTACTGGTTACAAGTTCTTAGGATAAACTTGAGTTTATTCCTATCAGTAGCCAGGCTGTGACAGAAAAAGCATTCCTGTTATTTCTCTATGTTAGTAGATAGGCAACCCCCCCCCCCCCCACACCCCTTAAGTTCACACTTTCAGTGAATACACAAAGCCTATTGAGGTTTTATGTGAAGCGACTTAATTTCAACTCTGTGCCATATTTTATTATCTCCTGGGCCTGTCTGGGCATAAAATCCAGGAGACTTGGGTTACAGAACCAGGAATCCTCCCTCCCTCCCAGACCATTGCCACTGCGGCTCATACACTGCCTCCCGCAGATTCTGATCCCTGTTTGTTTTTGGTCCTTGACATTGTCTCTTGGCTTGTCCATACGCTCAGCTCTTTAAAAGATGTTTGTATTGTTTAAGCCCATATTTCTTTGTGATTTTTGGTAGGAAGATTTATTTGGATTTCTGAATTTCCAAACTGAACTCTGACTTCTTTAAGTTACTCATTTTATTTTTAAAAAGTCAATAAGGATACTATTTATATACTTTGCAGCTTTTTTTAAGGATTGAATATAATATATGCAAAATATCTCTATCTGGCAATGTCTTGCATGTAGTAGATATTTGACAAAATAGTTACTATTTTTATTATTTGTTAACACATAAAAAACATGAAAAAATAATCCATGAAAAAATCTTTTTGATTAGTTATTATCATTAAGAAAGCATTTTGGGGAATACCCCATGGAGTAATAGCATGGATGGGACCCAACCCTTGATTAGGTTTTGTGAAAATTTGCTGAAGGCCTACTGTGGGTTTAGGACTCTGAATATTCTATAGGTCTCTAAGTTCACAGCATAGGAGACATTGGTACCTTAAAAATGTATGCTGCTTTTCTTGAAGAAAATTCCTAAAGTTTACACTGAGTCACCAAGCCAATATTAGAGACACTACAGGGCTTAACTTTATTATCTCTTCCTTCTTGTATCATTTAGCCATCTGGCTGCTGTGTCCCTTCCAGACTGCTTTGCACTTCACTTGCCAGTTCAGTAAGAAACACTGAGTATTTATCATGTGAGCTATGTACATATTGTTAGTACATTTTGAGGGATATAGAGATAGTATAAGAATATATTTTCATACTCAGATATCTTAAAGTCTATTTGGAAGGGTAAGCTGTCCAATAACAATAACAAGAAAGCCTATGTAATTAAGTACCAGGATTAGCTATAGGAGTTCAGAGAGGGGACAAATGTGAATCTAGGTATGTCAGTAGAGCGTAAGTGAATTTACTTAAGTAGGATACAAAGAGTGAGATTATGCAGTCAAGGAAGTAACATGTGCAAAGGCTTAGAAATAAGCCCTGTGATGTCATGAAAAGAGTTCCTACTTGGCGATAGAATATTGAGGATGGAGTTCTGGTTCTGCTTATGTGAGCTTTTATGTACCTGTTTTCTATTTGGGAAGATCCATCCTCTTTGTTTTGAGGCATATTTGGGGGAGGAACATACTCAAGGAATTGGGTAATGTATCAGGACAAATGAGAGAAAACTCAATTCAAACTAGCTTAAAACAACAACAACAAAATAAAGAAATATGCTGTTTGACCCAAGGGCTAGGGTTGGCCACCAGCTCTCAGCTCCTAACTCCTTCATAGCTGATTCTAATATCAGATTCTATATGATAACTGTTGTTAGAAGCATCAGGCCTTCATATTGTGAGGTTTGGGTCTAATGGAGAAGAGATTACCTCTTTATTTCTGCAGACCCATCCAAATATAATTTTATCTTATTAGTCCACATTAGGATCTTCACCTATCCCAAGGCCCTATGAGACGTAATTGACCAGTCTGAGTCATAACACTTGGGATGGAGTTAACTATACTTGGAGCCCAGGGATTGAGAGAAAAAGAGCGACTAGTTGCCCAGAAATGTTGTGTTTGATTATTTTTATAAGGGTAGATGGATTCTGGCAGCTAAAACAGCAGAGGGAAGGGAAGGGTTTAATACATGGACAGATAATATAACCAGATAGATTTCTGGCACATGGTGGGCAAAAGTGTCAGTGTTTGTGAGACTCAGTGTTCCCATCTGTAATGGTGCCTACCGGTAGGATTGTGAGAGCCAGGAGACCTAATGAATGGGGAAGTGCTTTGTAAATCATGAAGTGCTATAAAAACATAAGGTGTCTATGTAATGTAGATTGGAATAAACAGAGGAATAGGACATACTAAGTAGATGTTTTTAGATGAGGTCCCTGGGAATCACGAAAAATTTTCTATATAGCCCGGCTGGTGTAGCTCAGTGGATTGAGCATGGGTTGGGAACCAGAAGGTCCTGGTTTCGATTCCCAGTTGGGGCACATGCCTGGGTTGCGGGCCAGGTCCCCAATGAGGGCCATGTGAGAGGCAACCATACATTGCTGTTTCTCTCCCTCTCTTTCTCCCTCCCTTCTCTCTCTAAAAATAAATAAATAAAATCTTGAAAAAAAACAACTTAAAAAAAAGCTTTCTATATAAAGGACAATGCTATGTTTATGTCACATGACTATTCTTCCTAAACATTGACTTTTTCTTTCTAGAATATCTATGCATGCTGTCCTCTCTTTCCCCCTGCCCAGAAATTCCTCCTCATGATTATAGACTGAGCAAACATTATGGGTCTAGACAATCTTTAGTAATTGCCCTGGTTTCTCATAGCACCTTGGGATGGGTAGACAAAGAGTGAATGGAAAGATATTTCTAGGTCTCAGGTTTCCAAATTCTTAATTCTTTTTTGTTTCTTCCGAGATCAGACGAGATCGGGCGCGTTCAGGGTGGTATGGCCGTAGACTCTTTTTTGTTTCTTGTTGAAGTGGAAAATGCTGACAATGTGTCTTGTGTTGTTTTATAAAAAGAGGCTTTTGTTCTATCCTGTAGCCCACTTTCTGAGCCCCATCTCTTCCCTGCATTCTTTGGATTATAAAGTATTGCTAGATATTCAGAGGAATGAAACTGAATTATCTGGTAGGCAATCCCTGATAAATGGGAAATCACATTATTCCTTAGAACAGATTTCATAGGAAACAAGTCCATGAGCTAGCTACTTCAGACCCTGAACTCAGATAAATTGGATATATTTTCTTTCCTGTCTTCAAACATAAGACAAAAGTTGAGATGATTCCATTATCCCAACTTTTATAGAAGCACTATCTATTATCTTTAGGCAGTTTATGTTTGTGTGACTATCCAGCTCTGTCTATGACCATTATGATGCTTTCTCAATAACCCGCAGTGGTGCTTCTTTCATTTCGTGTCCTGTCATTGCTCTTTTCGACTGTCCCTTCCCTCTCATTCAGATCAGCTCTTTATGTCAGTGAGAAGGCAAAGAGTTACATTGTTTTGCTCAAGAGTCAAGAGAAAGTGACATGGATGGCCGTGGGCTGGCTCTGAGCAGTGAATTGGTTTGAATTATATGATGAGTTTGCAGGCTGATTTTGGGTCCCTGGCTAGGAAGAAAAACAAAGCTATCTAATTCTCTGCAATTAAAACAACATGTAGATTTTTCAAAAATTACTAACATTATTTTCAACCTTGTTTTTCATAGGGCTAAATACTTGGTCATGTTGGTGACATAATATATTGTAAGCGTCCAGTAACTCCCAAACCACCAATGCTCATTGGCTTCATGAAGACTGAGTATGACTTGCCACTCTTGGCTGAGGTAGCCAAATGAGATGTTAAGAAAGGAAACATTGCTGATCTACGGGTCTTAACATTGAGGAGAAAATTAAAATGCAATTAGAGTTGCTTGATGGCTGAGGCAGTGGTTTAAATCACACAGGCTGACAAATCAAAGCAATAATTATTTTCGCAAAATTTTTATTCTTAACCCTCTTCTTGCCTAGTATCTGTTTGTGGCTGATCTGTTTGCTGCTGCCCATTCGATTACCCCTCTGTGATTCTAAAAGCTACTTGTTGGGCTGCAGTCCCTTAAAGAGAAGGAGGAACATAGGGACTATATGCTATATTGCCAATATACCACTTAGAGCATAGGCTGAGAAGCTATCATCTCTGAGTTCAAATCCTGGCTTTGCTACCTACTCACTAGATGATACTGAACTATTTACTTAACCTCTCACTTAATTTCTTCATGTATAAAACAGAGGCAACAATAATACCTATACTATAAAGTTGTTAGTATTAAATGAGTACATGCATATAACATTATGAAATACTATCATTTAGGAAGAGCTATTAGTTTAGTATTGATGTTAGTTATGATTATTTTTATTATTGGTCCAGGATAAGAAGATACCCTCTGACTCCAAATGGGAGAGATATTTCTTTTTTTTTCCTTTTAAGTGCTCAGTTATACAAGGCCAAATCTTCTCTCTTCCCTCTATTTTCCCAGTAGATCCTCTTCTACCTGACCTGCTTTAATTCAGTGTGTAGATATGAACACACACATACATGCACATACTCATGTATGCACATGCATACTTATGCTAATTTTGACAGAGAAATTTTGATTGCAAGAAGCAGAAACTCGCTCAAGCTAGCCTAAGAAAAGGTAAGTTTATTCTGAGTTTGATCACATCAGGCATTCAAGAATAGGAAACATTAAAAAATGGGCAGAGGATTGAATAGATGTTTTTCTAAGGAAGCTATCCAGATACTGAAAGGCATATGAAAAGGTGTTCAGCACCACTAATTGCTAGGGAAATGTAAACCAAAACCACAATGTGATATCACCTCACACCTGATAGAATGGCTATTATCAAAAAGACAAGAAAAAGCCCGGCTGGTGTAGCTCAGTGGATTGAGTGCGGGCTGGGAACCAGAGGGTCCTGGTTCGATTCCCAGTCAGGGCACATGCCTGGGTTGCGGGCCAGGTCCCCAGTGGGAGCCGTGTGAGAGGCAACCATACATTGCTCTTTCTCCCTCCCTTCTCCTCTCTCTGAAAATAAACAAATAAAATCTTAAAAAAAAAAAGACAAGAAATAACAAGTATTGGAAAGGATGTGGAGAAAGGGAACCTTTGTGCACTGTTGGTGGGATTGTAGATTGGTGTAGCCATTGTGGAAAACAGTATGGAGGTTCCTTTAAAAATTAAAAATAGAGCTTCCATATTATCCCATAGTTCTTCTCTTGGGTATTTATCTGAGGAATATGAAAATAGTAATTCAAAAAGATATATTGTTCATTGCAGAATTATTTACAATAGCCAAAATACGGAAACAATCTAAGTGTCCATTGATGGATGAATGGATAAAGATGTGGTGCATACGTACAATGCAATACCTACTCAGCCATAAAAAGATTGCCATTTGTGACAACAGGGATGGATCTTGAAGGTGTTACTGCTAAAATAAAGCAGATGGAAAAGGACAGAAACTGTATGATTTCACTCATATGTGGAACATAAAATAGAAAAATAAATGAGCAAAGCAAAAAACCCCCCTCAGATCATAGATAAAGACAACAGAAATATGGCTACCAGAGGGAAGGGAGGTGGGGGGAAGGCAAATTGAGTAAAGAGGATCAATTATATGGTAAAGGATGGGAACTAGACTTTTAGCTGGGAGCACACAATAGAGTATATAGATACCAAATTACAATGTTGTGATGTATGAAAATTATATTAACCAATGTTACCTTAATAATAAATAAAAAGACAATATACAAAGAAAAGAAGAATGGGAAACAGAGGCCACGTGAACACTGAATCTGGAATGTTATACTGTGTTAGGGAGGTTACCTTCATTGTCTCTCATGGAACTGATTTTTGTCTGTCTTCTGTCTCATGGTTTCAGTCTCCATAAACATTTAAAATCTGTGTGTGCATGGGCTCACTCTGAGATGGTTCCTCTTGAGTCTGGCATCTGCTGGTTTAGGTAGCTGTGTCTAGGGGAAAGGCAAATGGGCTCTAGAAATCTAAGTAGGGGAAGGTTTTTTAGGTGAGTTTCCAGATGAGCAGGATGTTGCTGGCACCATTGGTATAGTTGGTTTTCGGCCAAGTTTCACTATAAGGTGCCTACTTTGTAGAATTGTTAGGATTAAATGAGCATATAGATATAAAATGCTTAGAACACAGCACATAGTAAGAGCTCAGGGCTAATTGCTTCTTTTGTGTGTCTTGGGCAAGTTACATCCTTCCTCCAGTTCTCAGTTTCATTATTTGTAAATGACGGTCTTGGAGCAGGTCCTTTCTTGTTCTGTCATAGAGCACGGTCCCATCTAAGATCAGTTAATAGACTAAGTGACCAGGGATTTTTATGTTTCTTCCTCATCTTATTCAACTTTCTGAAGTAGGTTCCATTGCTAGGCTGCTCATTAAGTCTCTTCCTTTTACTGATATGGATAATTAATTGCCACTATCATTTAGAATCCTAGCAACAAAGTTCTGTCCCACATCTCCTGTGGTGCAGCATGTACTTCCCAGGCAGATGAAGAAATAACAGTGTGTGAGAAATCTGTTAGCAATTAGCACAGCCAACTGGACTTTCTCAGGAGGATACACAGCTTCCCCCTCTAAGAACGAGGACTCTGCTTCTCAACACCAAAGAGAACCATCTGATGTGCTCAATACTTAATGGATGAAGCTCTAATGAGGTGGAGACGTTATACATGGACAGTTTTCTCCTGAGGGATCAGCGCGCAGCCTCCTCCTGAGATAGTGACAACTGTGCTGCTATGCTTTAAATGGAGGCCTTGCCTCCTCCAGCAGGGGAGAGTGCACAGCTCATTTTTCACCTGTCTGGCATAGCCTAAGATGGGCTCCCTCCTCTAGTCTCAGTTCTAGGGTCTGGACATGAAAGATGCAGCAGTTAACGTCTATATGTGAACTTGGTAATTCTCTCTTGGGATGGGTGGTTTCCCTACATGGAGGAAAATTCCCTGTGGATCAACAAGCACAGGAAAATTAGGTTATTAAAAAACTTCAAAATTCTAGACATGAGCTGGGGGTGGGAAAGACACAGGGCCATGGATAACTGATGAGGTTTCAGAAACCAGAAGTTGGGTGGCTATGACAATTCAGATGATGTGGGTCAGCCTTACTGCACCTCGGTCACTTGGTCTCTTTTCCTGTAGTGAACACTGTGAGCTCCAGGAACATATTACCTGCCACTTTCTGTCTGGGTGTTAAATCCCCGGGAAGGCAGGTAAACATGCTAACTCTGGAAGAGTAACTCTTGGGGGATGCTAGGAAGGGATTGCATGGCCCTTCCAATTTGTTCTCTTGGTCTTGTTCTCGGTTCTTGCTCTACTCTGTCCTATGCAATGCTCTCTGCTGTCCTTGTCTTCTTTTTTCCTGCATTTTACCTTTGACCCAGTCACCAAAGTTTCAGGACATACTTCACTGTTGTAGTGATCACCAATATAGGAAGCCATGAATTATTTTACTAAGCTTTATATTAAAGAGTTGATTCTCTTGACATCAGGAACAGTGTAAAAAGAGTAATTCCTAAGCAAGTTTGAGGATCACCTTTGTACGACTGATAGTTTCTGTCCAAGTTTTAACGATTTCATGGGAAATACTTCACACCAGCAGTAGGACTGGTAACAAGGAATTCTGCTGGTGTGTGTGTGCAGTGGTGGGGGAGGGGGCATAGTTTGAGGAGGAGATGGGGTGGGGAGGTAGGGGGGGAGTAAAGGTTGCTTATAAACCTAGGAATTATTTAAGATAATAAACCTTTGTTACTGAAAGTTTGGGATTGAAAAGGAATAATAAATTAGTAATCAAAAATGTGCTAAAATGAATTTGATGCAAATGAGATGCAGAGAGTGCCCTGGATGTGTTGGAAGAGGATGTCAGCTAATTGGAAAGCATGCATTCTAGCCTACGCATGGCCAGTGCCAATCTCTTCAAGAATTCTCTGGAACCTCTTACTGCAAAACCATTTTAAGCTGAACAGGGACTTTTTTTCATCCTGTCAGTTAGAGATTCAGGAAATTTTATCTGCTTTGGTGTTTGTTCTATTGGGAAATGGACAGGCTCTGGAGATGAATCAGGAATAACTATTGGCAGGTACTCCATACTCATTCTGAGGTTAGCCAAGTCACCTTAATTCGTCAACTGCCTGGCATGAGAGAAGACATGGTGGTTTCTGTAGTGGGGAGAAGGAAGAAATGTCTTGCAAAGGCTGAACTCAGGGCACCCAGTTTACCCTGCCCCCTGGCCTTTGTTCTGTGTGTGAGTTCTTCCTGGTGCTTCCCCATTGGGCCTAAGGAAGAGCAGCGGCAGCTAATCAGTCTGGTTAGATTTCCAAGCCGCCTTTAGCAGCAGCAGAGTTCCAGCCTTGCAGCAGTGCAATGTATTCTGTCTTCTGTGACCTCCTGCCATGGAGCTGGTTGCTAAGTTGAGTCTGAGCCATTCTGGGGCACCCCTCTCTTTGTCTCTGTGCATGTGCCCTTGTGCCAAGATCATGTGTGTCGAGGGAGAAGATGATATTACCATGGGTGACTTCATTCAGCCCTCAAGGTCTGCCCTGATATTTAGAGGCTTTACATTGCAGCACCAGGCCCTGGCCATCACTATGCTTCCCATCTGTCTGCTGTTCCTTAGGCTCCTTTGAACCAAGGGCTGGTGGGTGCAGGTGCCCAACAAAGCAGGATTTAATATAACCCTCTTTTTCTTCTCAAAGGCCTGGCAAAATCACAATCCTACTCTTACTACCAAAGGACACAAGTGTTGCCAAACTTCCTCTCTCTAAAAGGATTAAGTTATTCTAATATGAAACCAAAGGCATTGAAGCATGATTGAGTTTTAGATATGATAATATGCTAGACTAATATTTATCTGGGCAGAGATAATAAGCCAGGATGGTGAAGCTGTGGAAACTGACTTGTGAGGAGAACAAAACAAGGATTTGAGACTGACTCAGAAGAAGGCTTTTGGTGCTTACCAGAGGAACTGCAGACTTGGAGGAAGACAAGCCTAGTTTAGGGAGATTTTATGGGCAGAGGCCATAGCAGCTATCCAGTCACAATTTGTTTGTATAGATAAATGCATGGCAGGTTTTATTTCCTTAGAACAGAGAATATTCTTTTCCAGTGACTAAGGGATCGAGGTCCTAAAGCAGAGACTAGAAGGAGAAAGAAATATGGAAGGAAAACCAGAAAAGGAGATCTGTTCAGGTGTCTGAATCTTTCAGAAACCAAGAGCCCCTCCCACTGAAAGTGAAGTGCCTGGGGCGCTTGGATCTTCAGGGTGTGATTTGTTAAGGTGCACGGGGTGGGAGGGTGTGTTATCTAGAGCCTTGGAGCCACTTGCTGGGATGGAGAAGAGGGATCCCAGGAGCATGAGGTTTGGGGCAGAACAGCTTATGCCCTTGGTGAGACCAGAAAGTAACCCAAAATGCAACAACAACTGAGTAGTAGAAAGAATCTTAAGTAGTTCGTGGGCTCAAATATTGACTATGCCAATAACTAACAAGGAAATTCTAGAGTTTCATCTTCTCTCTGGGCATTAATTGCTTGTCTGAAAATGAAGAGCTGGCCACATGACTGCTTAGCTCTCTTTAGCTCTCACTTTCTATGCTCCCCTATGTGTCTGGGAACTGTTCTGTGCTGTGCTTTGTTATGGGGATCCTGTGTCTTCACTAAGTACACCAGGGGCTCTCTGTTTCTATTGTCAACTCAGCAGCAGCTCTGCTCCTTTCCTCCTTTCTGAACACTCAACAACCCCCCACCTCCCCACTGTTATCCCATAAGTCTGATTTTTTTGGACTACCTCTCCCAGATTCCCTTTTTATCAGATGCTGGATTTGGCTAATGAGAGGTACTTTTATGAGATTTGGAAGCCAAAAGGAAGAAAAACCATGAAGCAGCTGTGGACTGGGTGTGGGCTTTAGTGGATGGCATTCATTGGGCTGTTAGTGGTTTCTTGGCATTCTCCTGAGAATCGCCTTCTCTGGTGCTGCAGGCAGCTGAGATAATTAGCAGTGACTTGTGTAGTTTTTACACTTCTAGATTTTCTGAAAGTCAGCCTTGGCCTCCTTGAACTGTGAAACTCACAACCCTTATAGCAGTTGTGTGAACCTCTTTATCTATCTATCTATCTATCTATCTATCTATCTATCTATCTATCTGGAGAGAGAGATAAAGAAAAAGTTTTTTTTTTATTTTTTTTTAAATTTATTTATTTTCAAAGAGAGGAGAAGGGAGGGAGAAAGAGCAATGTATGGTTGCTTCTCACATGGCCCTCATCTGGGACCTGGCCCGCAACCCAGGCATGTGCCCTGACTGGGAATCGAACCGGGACCCTCTGGTTCCCAGCCCGCGCTCAATCCACTGAGCTACACCAGCCGGGCAGAAAAAGTTTTATTATAAGACCTCGGGTCATGTGATTGTGGAGGCAGTAGTCTGGAGCCAATATTATTAGCCAGTGGTGTCGTTCCAGTCTGAAGGCCGGTAGCCTGAAGACCCAGAGGGGTGGCGGCAAACAAAGTCTGGAGGCAATCTCCAGGAGAACCGATTCTTGTTTGGGGAGGCTGGTCTTTTTGTTTTATTTAGGCTTCCAACTGATTGGATGAGGTCCACTCACCTTATGGAGGGCAATCTTCTTACTCAGAGTTCACCCATTTAGATTTTAATCTTATCCAAAACACCTTCCATTTAACACAGAAAATTAACTATCATACTGACCAAAGCTTTTTTGATAAAGCATTATAATCCAGGAAACAGAGCCTCAAATATGAAATGTATAATTGATTATCTGATTTAGTTAGGCTTATAATGAGAGATGACCAGGAGAAAATGAGATACTGGTAGTCCATGACACGTGGTGGTAAAACAGTTAAATTTTCATTTATATTTTCCCACAACTGTCTTAAAATGCTTTGGGACACAAAGTGGCTGTTGTGATAGAATATTATGAAGGAAATAATTAGCTGTAGGACTATAGGATGGATGGTTCTCAGTGCATAGGGGAGCTTAATGAAGCCATGGAATCCCTAGAATTAGAATGGGGGGCATTTGGATGAATTCTGTTGAATATTTGGACTGTGAACCCCAAATCATCCTGAACTCCCTTGTCAGAATAAGCCATCCCTCCTTCCATCTATTAGGTGGTTTGTCTCCTCATCATTAAAGGATCTTAAATAAAATGACCTAAAGCAATTAGGAGAAACTGATTATTTTAAAGGCTTCCTTATCCCTGCTCTCTCTCATTTCTACAGACCCAAACTAATATTGAATCTAGAAGCATCCAGGGATAAGAGAACACAATCTAAACTTGGAGGCAATAGAGTATTCACTAAAGGAAAATTTTACTAATAGATTCTTAAAGTTTATACCAGGGAGGAAATAATGTAGCATTGGATTGGGATGAATTTTCAAAATGGGTTTGAAGTTTTACCTCAAATTGCTGAAAGTGACTTTAACAATTGCTCACTTGGTAGACTTAAATGTGGACTCAATTGTGGCTCTTTGATTCTAAATGACACCTTTGCCAGGTAGGGAAATCTTGGCTGTAGGTCCCTGCTTTCCATGACTTTGTATATTTCTTGTCAATCCCTTCTAGCCTGCAAAGTTTCTTTTGAGAACTCAGCTGACAGTCTTATGAAAACACCCCTGCAAGTAACTAACTGCTTTTGTCTTGCTACTTGTAAGATCCTCTCTTTACCTTTAACCTTTGCCATTATAATTATGATGTGTCTTGGAGTGGGCCTCTTTGCAAGCATCTTGTTTGGGATTTTCTGTGCTTTCTGGACTTGCATGTCTATTTCCTTCACCAAATTAGAGAAGTTTTCTTTTATTATTTTTACAAATAGATTTCAATTTCTTATTCTTTCTCTTCTCCTTCTGGCACCCTATGAGGTGAATGTTGGACCTCTTAAAGTTGTCCCAGAGGCTGTTTAAATTACCCTCTTTTTTTTTGAATTCTTATTTCTTCTTTCTGTTCTGGTTGAATGTTTATTTCTTCCTTATGTTCCAAATAATTGATTTGGTTCTCAGCTTCATCCATCCTACTGTTGTTTCCCTGTAAATGGCTCTTTATTTCAATTAGTGTATTCTTTGTTTCTGACTGGATCCTTTTTATGCTGTTGAGGTCCTCACTAAGTTCCTTGAGCAACCTTATAACCAGTGTTTTGAGCTCTGCATTGGATAGATTGCTTATCTCCATTTTGTTTAGCTCTTTGTCTGGAGTTTTGATCTATTCTTTCATATGGGCCATGTTTCTTTGTCTCCTTGTTTGGCATCCTCCCTGTGTTTGTATCTATGTATTAGGTACAGGTGCTTTGACTCTGTTTCTTGGAAGTGTGGCCTAATGTAGCGGGTGTCCTGTAGGGTCCAGGGGCACTACCTCTCCTACTACCCTGTCAATGGTAGTTGTCAGACTTCCATTCAACTCTATTTCTGATGGTTCTGAGTGATGGTTGTTCTATATTTTAGTTGTAATTTTGATGTGGTTGTTTGAGGATGCAAGCTGTGTATACCCTTTTTTGACTGGAAGTCCTTAAATTCCTATCACACAATTTCCAGGCTGGAACTAGTCATAGACCTAAAGATACTTGAATGAGGGGAGGAATTCTTCCCTTGATGGAGAACCCTATAGTACTGCCACAGCATATGCATTGTAAGTTGTCCTCCTATCCTTCCCCAAGGGGTAATGCAACCATTTTCTAAGGCTTCCATGCCCTTGGAAAGTTAAAAAAATACATTTTTTTGGTTATTCTTAGAATTTAGTTATGAATTAATGCTACGTCTGGGGGTCCAGTATTCTACTATGGTCCACCAATCAGAGTAAGCATTTATAGTCACATGATGCGTGGATTTTTAACTTGAGTCAGTTTCACTGTGAGTGCAGTGCATCCACATGCTGTGATTTATTCCTCTAGCTCCTGAATGCATAGCTGGCAAAGACATACTTGGTCACTAAGCAATCCCAGCTTCAGCTGCTAAGACTTGGGACATTTATTGTAAGAATAGCCAAATGGCCTGTGGAACTGTCTCTTCCATACAACTAGTAAAGCAAAACCTATATTCTCTTGGAAAATTACAAAATTGGTGCTATCATAAAAACATTGAAAGATGCAAAAGTTTGATTTTAATTCTATCACCATTTAACATGTGTGTTTATTCTGCATATAACAGAACTGGATCTCGATGAAGGACAACGTGTTACTTTAATCCTAATCAGTAACTCCAGTACCAGTCTCTTTCCCAGAACAGGTATCTTCATGTTAGGCCATTCTGTTCTATGACTTTGGCCCTATTGTCCCCTTTGGGTATTTATATCTACCTTGTTTCTAGTATGTTATATGTAGTCATTGATATATCAATTGTTTTTTTCTATGTAATTAGCAAAAAACCACCAGCCTTTCTGTCCCTATTGAGTTTTCAGGAACCTTGATCATATAAATAACTCACAGGCCATCATGCTGGTCTTCCACATTGATGACATTCTACCAATTTCCCTGGTGAGTAGCATATATACTAGATGTCCTCATCAGCAGGTGTACAAAGGTTTGAAAATATCTCCTGTGAAAAGTCAGGGCTCCTCACTTTAGAGCAGTTTATAGGAGTTCAGTGGTCTGGGGTATGGAGCTTTCCCTTATAAGGTGGTAGGCATGTGGCATCCTCAATCACTAATAAATAAGTGCAACATTAGTCAACTTCTCTGAATACCATATTTCAATCAACGCTTTGGCTTATTAGCCAAATAATCTATAAGACTGCCAGTTTTGAGCGGAGCCCTGCAAGAGAAGGCTGTCCAGCATGTATACGTGCTCTGGTGCAAGGTGCTCTGAGACTTGCGCCTTATGAAATCAGACACAGTGAAAGTGTTTGTGACAGATAGGATAGGGATGTTTTCTGGAATCCTAGGAAAATTCTGATTAGAGATTATAGTGCAGACCTCTAGGGTTATGAAGTAAGGCCATACCCCGTTGAAAATATCTCCTTGCTTGTTACCAGGACTAGTAGAGACTGTCTCTGACTATTGGACAATATGTGACCATGCAACCTGACTATACATCATCTACTGAATGTTATCTGCTTAATCAAGCCATTGAGTTGAGCATGTGCAGCAGCATTCCGTAATTGAGTACAAATGGTATATACAAGACTGGATTTGAGTAAGTCCCAGAGGCAGGAGTAAATTATTTGAGCTAGTTTGAACTCCCATGGAATTTACTTCTTCCATATTGCTGCCTCTTCCTCATCCCACACCTATAGACTCATGGGAATCTGCTTATGATCGTTTGACTAGAGAATGAAACAACTGATGTCTCTACTTATTGATAATTCTTCATGATGTTCTAGCACCAGACAGGAATGGGTTGCTGCTACATGGCAGGGGTGGCCCTAGAGGACAGTTGTGAAGGGAAAACCTACCTATGGGAAAAGTCTTGATAGAAGAGGCATAGATTGTTACTGGCAGCGACATAAACTTTTGCTGGATGATCAGTGACTTTTTAGATCAACATTAGAGACTTGCCCTGGCCAGGTGGCTCAGATGGCTGGAGTGTTCTCCCATGCACTAAAAGGTTGCAGGTTTGATTACCAGTCAGGTCACATACCTAGGTTGTGGGTTCGATCCCCAGTCAGGGTGTGTGCTGGAGGCAACCGATGCATATTTCTTTCTTATGTTGTTGTTTTCCCCCACTTCCTTCACTCCCCCTTTCCTCTCTCTAAAAAAATCAATAAACATATCATCAGGTAAGGATTAAAAAAATATTAGAGACTTAGGGAGAGGGACCTCTGAGGAAGAGGTGTATGGATGACCTTTTGTAATGGGTATAAGGTTAAGGGTAATTGTTAATCGTCTCACTGCTCACCAAAGGGCATCTGCTACAGAGAAAACTCTCAGTGGTCACAGGGACTAGGTGGCCTGTTCTGTGATGGCTGTTAGCTTCTTTGCCCAGCCACTCCACAACCTGCTCATCGACAAAGTAGCCATGTTAACAGGTATGCATGTCATTCATGAAGTCAACAACATAGGTTTTTCGTCACCAAGGCTGATCTGACTGCTATTGCTGAGTGCCCAACCTGTCAACATGTCAACTGCAGAGACCAAAGCTGAGCTCCCAATATGGCAACTTTCCCTAGGAGGACCAGCCAGCCACCTGGTGGCAAGTTGATTACATTGGACTCCTTCCATCATTGAGGGGGCAGACATTTTTTTCTCCCTGGAATAGAGGCATAATATGGATATGGGTCTGTCTTTCCTGTCAGCAATGTTTCTGCCAGCACCACCATCTGTGGACTTATTGAATGCATTATTCACTGTCTTGGTATCACACACAATATTTTTATCCTGACCAAGGAATTTTATTTTGTAGCCAAAATAATAAATAAAAAGAAAGTGAAGGAAAGAGTCACACTCATGGGATTCACTTGTCTTATCATGTCCCACATTCACTCAGAAGCAAGATGCAGCAAATACTCCAAACTAGCAACCCACATATTATATCATTTATCCCGCTGCCAGAATACATAGGTCCATAAAACCAATTTTGGCTTCCCAACTCCACAGTTATGCAGACTGCTGCTTTAGAAGTCTTAGTTTCCAAATGAAGAATCCTTTTACCAGGGGATACAACACTAGCTCTTACTGGCAGTTGAGATAACAATCTGACCGTTTAGGGGCTCCTTTGCCCCACTGAACAAGAGACAAAGAAGAATGATTCTGATTATGAAATTGGGTTGCTATCACATAAGGGAGGTAAAGTGGAGTGTGTCTGGAGCCTAGGAGATTTACTGGTGCACATTCCTATTCATAGGTAAAACTTAATGGAAATCTATAACAACCCCACATGGGCACCTTCAGGAATGAAGATTTGGGTCATCCCAGCAGAAAAATAGGTATGGCTGACTTAGGTTCTGATAGATTATAAAGGGAATATTGAATATGTGGTCAATGAAGGAAGTTTAACTGTACTCTTGTGACTACTTGCAAAAATGAGGGCTGTGTTAGCTACGGTTTTTTTGCATATATGTATACATATATACATATATATCTCATATACCAGTTACTTCTTTGTACTGTCTCTCTTTTTTATACAGTTTTATTTAAGGTGTGTTAGATGTGGTTGACCTTATAATTTAATATTTAGCTTACTGCCTATCAAAGAAAGATTGTGACTAAACTTAAGAGGAACTAGTACTACCCAGAGGTGAATAAAGCCCCTGAAGGGACTCTGAGTCTCCACGTTAGGAGAGGATGAATGCCTCCACATTTGTATGAGAGGTAGGCCCATGAAGTAGCTAATGTTGGTTAGAAAATAAATATGGGTCAAAGGACTTTTTGAATTTGAGTTGAGAAAAGAGGTAGATTGTACTGGATTGTCTGTGATCAAATCAGAATCAACTTTCTCCTTACCAATCACAGGAAAGTCTGAGAACTGAATTGCCCTGCATCCCTTACCAGCATTATTGCAGGTAATGTTCTGCCAATGTGAAGCACTCTTATGGAATTCAGAAGAGGAAGAGGAGGCTGCAGCTGTAGGCAGGCACATAAACACAGCAGTTGCAGACACAGGGTGTAGCCAGTGCTCTGGGTAGCCTCCTAAGAATCATCCACATTGTGCTGCAGGCAGCTGTGGTCACTGGTGACAGCTTCCCTGTGATTCATATACTTCTGAGTTTTCTGAAATACAGCAGTGGTCTCCTCGGCCTTTATTCTCTCAGCCCTAACAAAAATTGTGTATGCCTCTAATTCACTTATGAAATCTCTTCCTGTTTATATCTTGAGCGGCTTCTGTTTTCCTGACCAAACCTTTTGTACTAAACCCAAAGTTCCCCCCACCTTCCCACCACAAAACCCTGAATCCATGTTCTCTACTTAGAATGAGGTGGGCAAGGCCAGGCTCTCTCCAACCAGTTTTAACCAAATGCAACCATTTTTGAAGAGTCTAAAATTAACCTCTTCAGAAATGTCTAAAAGTAGAAACAGTTTTCCCTATTAGAGTGGTTTCTTCCTTGATGGCCAAGGTCCCCTAAGAGTTCTTGGTTTATTGTTGGGGTTTCTGAATCCTTACATGCACCAGCCACTACAGGGTGGGGCGCACGCAGGTTTATAGTTGTGAATACATGAAACACAGAGTTTATTCTTGTGTTATTATTAATTATTGTATTATTTTCCATATAAACAACTGTAAACCTACTTTTGCCCCCTCATATTTGGAATAAATTAAAAATAGGGTGTCTGTTCAGTTCTTTTTCTCTCTCTCTTTTAACACCCCTTCCCACCAACATACATAAAAACACATAATTTTAAATTTTCTGTATTGGTTAATAACATAAAAATTCATTTTAAGGCAATATTGACATTTTTGTAATTTTTCTCATTGATTTTTTTCACAGTGAATATAAAAATTATGCCTATGCTGAAGTGCAGGTCTTTAGAATCTTTTTATTTCAAAAACATTTTCCCATACTAAAATGGTTGAGATCTACTGCCTGGAAGTACAAAATATCCATGCGATTTCTGTCCCATCCTTGAACTTGGTATGGGAAGAGCATAACACTTAGCTACAGACAGGATGAGGGTGTGTGTGTTTCTTGCTTCTTGCTGACTATGAAATTTTGGATAAGTCAGTTTTCCCTCTCTGAGGCTCAGTGGCCTCTTCTGCACAGTAAGACTGAAAATGGTTGTTAGAAGTAGTAATATGAAATAAAATATGAAATGAAGTCAAGTAATGTAAGTGTGTTACCATGATCAGCTAGTCCTAGAAAAGTTTTGGCTGTTCGTACACATACAACAAGCGCAGACCTAAGTCTTCTATTGCTTACCTTCAGCCCAGCACCGTAAACCAAGAAAGTGAGTGTTGTGTGAGCAAAGATTGTTTACTACTTCTGATTTATTTATTTTGCAGTAAGGATTTTTATTAAAACTTATTGCTTATTCCCTCTCTGTTATATTAAACTTATTTTGCTTATATTCCAAATTAGCATAAGGGTGTAGAGAAAATCTTATGGATCCCAGGGGTAGGGAAGCAGTTTGACTTTGGGGCACTGAATTAAGAATGGAATGTTTGTCTCTTTCTGAAAGTCTCTGTGTTTTTCTCGCTGAGACCTGCTTCTCGGATCTACATGGTAGAATATGACTCTACGTGGTAGAATATGACTCATTACAGCGTCTCAGTTTATAGGTTTCTTTTCTAGCAACTGATTTAGAAAGAGCTGGATTTTCTTAGCCTTTATTTCAAATTCTGAGTTGGGAAAATCTGGCTGAGACTTCTTGGTCCTATAACCATCTCTGATTCAAATAACTGTGCTAAAACAACAGACTCATGGTGTAGGAAAGGTCAAACCAAGGCTGGAGGCTGCAGTGTTACCTCCTGAAATGCCAAGGCTTGGTAATCTATGTGCTAAGCTCTGTGTTACAAACTTGCATATTCATTCATCTATATGTTTACTGAGAGCTTGCTAAGTATCAGGCCCTGTGCTGGACATTGGGATATTATCGTGAGCTGGATGTATATAAACCTGCCTTACAGGGTTTGTTGTTTTATTCTCATTTGTTTGACTTCTAAGACTCACAGTAATCCCATGCCCTAGGCATTTTGATTCTAATTTTATGGAAAAAGATGCAGAGAATTCAGCTTTTCTGATACAAGGTCAGGGCCCTTTCTGTTCCACCACAGATGATAAGAATTAACCTGATATTTTGTGTATCAACTCTTGATAAACCAATTATATATCATTTTTGTCACTGTACTACATCGTAGATTCTCCTGGGAAATTTTTTCAGAATTATTTCAGTTACTAAATATGTTTGAAACTAAAGTATACTTTTGAAAAGTATCCTATAATTGGGCTGGGCCTTCTCCCAAGTTATTTTAAATTAGTGAGGTCACTATTAAAATACAACTAACTATATTAATAAATGCATGAGCATTTCTTGTACATCTATCATATCCAAGATACTCTAAGCTAAAATCAGGTTTTAATATTTTACAAGTAAGACAGGATTTTAGCTCCTAATTACTCATTTGCCATGTTCTCTTGTGCCAGGGGGAGGAGGGCTGATGCTACCGTGGCGCTCAGCTGTCCCCCTCAGAGAGGAGGAGCGCAGCAGTGATGGCAGCCACATGGAAGCTGGGTTGCCACATGGAAGCTGAGAGTCTGTGTATACTGTCCCAGACACTGTTATTTATTTACTCTTTGAGCATTTTCTAATTTAATCCTCACAAATGCAATGCGGGATTATCATTCCAATTTTACGAATGGGAAAACTATGGTTCAGAAAGGTTAAGACACTTCCTCATGATCAAGGAATCACAACTTGTAGGCAGGCTTTTCTCATTCCAAAGCTCCTGTTCTCTCCACTGCCCAGTCCTAACTGTAAGATCTGCAGCTTCAGTGAAGCCCATGGGGGAGATGAAATTCCAGTAGCCAAGCTAAGAATTTGTGAAAATCTTCTTTCTGGTCCTGAATTGTCCCAATTCTCTGTCAGACTATTTCTAGAATGGACAGCCCTTTGTTTGATGATTTTCTGGGCTTGGTTAACTTAGGTAGAAGAGTATTGGGACTCTCTTTAAACACAATTTAAACTATCAAAAGCAAAAATGGGTCTCTGGAAAGACACACTGAGTGAATGCTCAGGTACCAGGGCAGTGCTTAGGACCTACCGACTAGAGCTGGGGACCACACTCCCTGCCTCTGCTGTTTGCATCAGTCATGACATTTACTTATTCAGAAGAAAGGGGCTTGAATATGAAATGGGGCTTATGAATATGAGCTTGCTAAGTATCAGGCCCTGTGCTGGACATTGGGATATGTGCTGGACTCTCTCCAAGGTCTGGTTTTTCAAATCTTTCAGAAAGCCTTTGGTGGGCCTAATTTGGGTCTCTAGTCCTCTCCTTGGCTCAAGTGTGGCAGTGGGGAGTTGAGGCAGGGCCACTGTCTCTCTCACACAAGTTTGTGGTTGGGGAGGAGACTCTATGGTCAGGGTGGGGAGTGCTGGGCAGAAAAAGTAGATGTTCTTTATGAGAGCTGAGAAGAGAAAGTTGTGAGAGAGTCTTCCACCTTGCAAGCATGTCTTTGGGTCAGGGAGAACATGATCAACAGCAGGTATTGCATTTTTCAAGGCCACCTCTCCAGCATGATGTACACACTTCCTGTACCTAACTAACCCCTACCTTGTGAACACCTTACAGATTTTTTTATATAGAGTCAGAGATGAGAACTTCAGTGTTCACTTGAATCAGTGCTCCCCTAATTTTGGCTCTTCCTCTTCCCCCACTCTGTATTCTCTCTCCAAAGGCCTCCAAATGTTCTTAAATTATTTTTTAAAACTACAATTAAAACAAATCTGTTTATCTCCAAAGCTTGTTAGTTTATTATGGATTCAGAGAATGGTTTTCTGATTTATTTCTCAGTTTGAGCTTCTTCTTCCCTGCTAATAGCATTTGAATCTAATCTTTGTGATCAATTATAATTAATTAAGCAGTATTCTTCGTCAGCGATGGTGACTATAGAATAGTTATGGTGAATCTGTGTTTCTCTCACTCTAAGCTGTAAGTAGAGATTTGTTTGCTAGATTATTGTTAATTAATTGTTTCGTTTGTCAAAACAGTACAATGAGTTTAAAAATACATTTTGATAGTACTGCTGCTGACTGCTACTCGTGAATCTCTGCTGGCACCAAGAAAAAAAATGATGCAAAGGATAAGCCTTCTTTGCACAGTTGCTGATGATGGTGTATAGATCTGTGTCACTTGCTGCGATGTATGTAGTTTGGAGACTATATATTTATTTTTAGGACATATATGCATGCGAGTATAACTGATAACTCATGAGGACAAATGCACTTTCTGTAATTTATTTCAGATGAATGGAAACCAGTAAGTTGCAAAACGGCTGTTCTTCAGAGCCCCAGATGATTTCATAGATAATACAAAGACTTCATTTTAATCAATAGTGTCAGTCTTCTCCCCAACCAAACTTGTAACTATAGTGCTAAAAATGACCCCAATACACCATATTTTACTGTATTTCTTGTGATCACAATCAGCTCTGGGAGCAGAGGTATAAAGAAATTGCCCAAGTACTGGCAGTAGTGAGGAGAGGGAGGAAGAAGCCTGGGCACATCTTGAGCAGGCTTATTGGATAACGGAGTAATGGCTTAAATGGATTCATTCCCCAAGTCTACGAAGGAAGAACAAACAGTTGCTCCTGAGTGTCAAGGCAAGGAAGTGGGCCTTAAGCCTCCTTCCTGCTTTGAGCAGGTATTCTCTGAGTAGCAGAAGTGGATTTCGTAGGCTCTTTTCAAAGCAGCACAAGTCTGAGGGAGGGAGGAGGTGCAGCATGGGCAGCCATGGTAGCTGCAGCTGATGGTGGACACAGCTCCCATCATCCGACGTTGATGCACACTGGACGGATGGCTGCTGCGTCGTGGGGGAGAACTGGCTCATTAGCCTGTTTTTTTTTTTTGTTTTTTTTTTTGAGGGAACTTAACTAATCAGTGGAATGCAGAAAGGATATATTCTACAGAGGATATCAGGGGACACCTCAGTAAATAGTCAAATTGTGATATAGAGAGACTCAAATATTCTCCCCACCCCATTCCAGAGTCCTCTGATACTGTTCAATGATCCCAGAGCCCTGCAGATTAAAGGTTGATTTGTTTTTTGTTTGCTTCTTTGTATTATTTTGTTTCATTTTAAAATTTTCTGAGTATTTCAGGCTTAGCCTTATCTCTATTTGCATACTGATAAACACTGTTTGTAGTTCCAAGAATATTCATTCACTACCAAGGGAGTATGCAGTTGTGGTAGGAAGTCTGGACTCCTGGGCCAGATCACCTTGGCACAAATCAATTGCCTTGGCTTTGAAACTTGCTCATTGAATAAACTTGGACGGAATAGTTAACACTCCATACTTATTATCTTCTACTTAAAATACATCTTTTCATAATAATACCTACTTCATAGTGTTCTAAAGATTTAAAACAACGTATATTGAGGATTTAGATATGTTTTTGGTGTGAAGCCAGTAGTGTATGTGTCAGCCAGAGAAGCAATACATCAGAATGATTAAGAGGGCTGACTCCAGCTGCCAGATTATATGGGTTCAAATCACAACACAGCCACATACCTGCTGTGTCACCTTGGGCATGTCGCCTAACCTCTCTGTGCCTCATTTGTGTCATCCGAAAATGGCAGCTACACCTCAGTGTTGTTGTGATAATTAAATGGAAGCATATACGTAAAACAGTTAGAATGCTGCCCTGAATATAGTATGCTTGTAGGCTATTTATTATTATGTTAATAATTAAGTAGTTTGGGGAAGAATTTATTGGTTCCAGGGATTGTGTGGGAGGCAGCATGACAGTGGTGAAGAGCATTGGTTCTGGATGACTGTTCTCTACCTCAGTGTTGTCATCTGAAAAATAGGTATAAGAATAGAATCAAACTCAGAAGAGAGTAGGGAGGGTGAAGTGAGAGAATACATGGGCTGTGACTGGTACCTAGTTGGGAAATGAATATGAGCTAGTTTAGTTTATTGCTGTTATAATTACTGTGGAGACTAACACATGCTCTTCATACCCACAAAGTAGTCCTTAGAGTTCACAAATGGCTCTGGAGCTTACCATACCCCAGAGTGCTCCCAAATTCCCACGTATAGAGTACAGCTCTCTCTTCATGGTTTCATGCCCCCACCAAAGGTCTTCTTGGTCTTTCCTCTTGAGTGCTTAATGTTGTCCTTGCATATCACTTTTTGGAACTATCATTTGGTTTTCTTTTTAATTGAAAAAAATATCTCAATTGGTCAAAATAACTTAGGGATTATAGAAGAAATAGATCACTAAGCAATCAAAATAACAATAGTTGCTGAGCACTTACCATGTATTCTTTACTGTGTTCTTTTTTAAAAATTGATTTTAGAGAGAGAAAGCCCTGGCTGGTGTAGCTCAGTGGATTGAGCGTGGGCTGGGAACCAAAGGGTCCCGGTTCGATTCCCAGTCAGGACACATGCCTGGGTTGCGGGCCAGGTCCCCAGTGAGGGCCACGTGAGAGGCAACCATACATTGCCGTTTCTCTCCCTCTCTTTCTCCCTCCCTTCCCCTCTCTCTAAAAATAAATAAATAAAATCTTAAAAAAATTGATTTTAGAGAGAGAAAGGAAGGGGGCGAGAGAGAGAGAGAGAGAGAGCACTCAATTTGTTATTCCACTTGTTTATGCATTCATTGGTTGCTTCTTATATATGCCCTGATCAGAGATCGAACCCACAACCTTGGCATATCAGGATGATGCTCTAACCAACTTAGCTACTTGGCCAGGTTGGGTATGTCTCTTTAAAATATATTATATCTACTTTGAGATATAATTTACATTCCATAGAAGTCATACTTTTAAGGCCTGCAATTCAGTGGAATTTAGTAAATTCACAGAATTGTGCAACCATTCCCATATCTAAATTCAGAACATTTCATCACCTCAAAACAAGCCCTGTGCCCTTTAACAGTTACTTTCCACTCCCCTCCCCCCTGCCCCTGGCCACCAACCACTAATCTGTTTTCTGTCTGCATGGAATTGTCTGCTCTGAGCATTGTGTTTAAATGGAATCATATAATATGTGGCTTTTTGTGCATGGCTTTTTTTCATTTAGCAAGATTTATCCATGTGTAGCATTCATCAGTACTTCATGTACTCTATTCATTTTTACCGTGGAATTATATTCCATTGTATGGATGAAGCACATTTTGTTTATCTGTTCATCAGTTGGTAGACATTTGGATCCTTTCCACTTTTTGGCTATTATGTATAATAGTACTATGAATATTTGTGTATAAACTGTGTATGAACATATGAGGGGGGACCAAAAAAACCCCCAGAATGTATCTATCAAGAATTGTATATTTATTCTTACATGTTTAAACTTTGCTCACCTTGAAAGCACTCTCCATTTGATGCAATAAACCTATCGGGATGTGTTTTCCACTACTCAAAATAGTTTTTGAACTCATTGATTCTGATGCCTTTTAGTGCCTCTGCCAGTTTTTGTTCCACCGCTTCCACATCAGCAAAATGTTTCCCTTTGAGGACTTTTTTCATCCAGGGATATTAAAAAAAAAGTTGCTTGGGGTGAGATTGGGTGATTAGGGAGGGTGGGGCATGGGCGTCATACTGTTTTTGGTCAAAAACTGATGAACACTCAGCACAGTGTGGGCAGGTGTGCTCATAAATCACTGAGAGGGTCTTAAGAAAACATTCACTGAAGCCTAACACAGCCTCTCATAACAACGCCAGCTGGCACACTGATGCAGATGGGTTCCCAGAACACTCTCCTAGTGGGGAAAGCCTGTAGTACAAGGGGCTGCCCTCCAGAAGATAATTCTGTTTTTTTGGGGGGGGTCCCCTTTCATATGTTTTTGTTTCTCTTGGGTATGTACCTAGGAATGGAATCACTGAGTTGCTATGTATATAAGCTTTTGAGGATCCCCTAGGATATACTGTTTTACGTACATCACCTGACTCAGTTCTGACTCTCGTGCTCTTGTGAGGTACTTGTTGATGGTCTCTTTTCCACACATGAGGCATAGAGCATTTAAGTAACTTGCCCAAATTCACAGAGCAAGTGAGTGGTGGAGCTAGAGCCCAGTCCTGAAAACATTACTGCATGCCACTGTGTCTCCAGAGAACTCTGCAAGATTCTGACAAATTTGTCCGCTGTATCAGTTCTAAAGAAAATTTGAGGACAGAGGTTTTCAGAGACAAAAGGTATTTGTAGGGGCCAGAATGTGCAATAACCCTATCCCAAGTAAACTCTGAATCTGAGGGGAATTAAACCTGAATGAGGGAGCTGTGGAAATTAATCTGTGGCAATATCCACGTGGTTAGCTTGTTATCTGTAAAGTGACCAGCCATACACAAATGGTTCAATGCCAGCTTTGGCTTGAAAAGTTTAGTATAGAAGCTGGGTGCTATTATGTTGATGGTGAAATGTGTTGGAAATATCTTCTCCCAGTTTGTGTTTGTCTTTTAGTTTTCTTCACGATGTTTGGTCAGAAGTTTTATTTTACTTTATTTTTAGAACAGTTTTAGTTTCACAGCAGAATGAGTGGGAAGTATGGAGAGTTCGGTATACCCCTGTCCCCACTCAGCATTCAAACAGCCTCGATCCCCCAACCAACATCAACAACTGGTGAACTATGTTGACACATCATTATCTTCCAGAGTCTACAGTTTACGTTAGGGATCACTCTTGGTGTTGTACGTTCTATGGGTTCGGGCAAGTTTATAAAGACATGTATCTACCACTGTTGTATTGTATAGAATGGTTTCATGGCCCTAAAGTCCTGTGTGCTCTGCCTATTAAAGTTCTAAATTTCAAGTTAGTCACATATGTATATCTTTATTCAAGGATATAGACTCTGGAGCCACATTTCCTGGATTCCAATCCCAGCACTGCCACTTGCTAGCTGTGTGACTTTGGGCAAGTCACTCAATGTCCTAGTGCTTCAGTTTTCTCATCTGTGAAATGGGGGTAATAATGTCTACCTCAACGGGTTATTGGTAGAAACAAATGAGCCAATAGGCGTAAAGTGCTGGCAGTGCTGCCTGGCATATAGGAAGTGCACAGATGAAGGTAGGGTTTCATTATTGTATTCTTTCTTGTTTGTATGGTTTAAGAAGCCCTTCTTTACCCCAAGTCATGCAGTTATTCTCTCTTTGGTGGTTTCTAATCTGCTGTTTAATTTTCCTTACTTAGTTGATTTTCAAGTCTTATTGGTTGTTTTCCTGCTTATGTTTTCAAGCTTCTCTTCTATTTCTTGGCAGTTAATAAATGTATTTTATTGTCAGTGTTGGGATTATATCTGAAGTGTCTGTTGGTAAGCTCTGGACGTTCTTTCTGCTGATCGTCAGTCAAGGAGACATTAAATCCTCTGTGTGTGTAACAGTGAGCTTTTTATTTGTCTTGGAAGTTTTTCTGAGGGAATTCTTTTAGGCTTGGGTTAAAATTGCATTCTTTCAAAGAGGATTGTAGTTCATTCACCCATGGACTTGGGATCACTTTAAATCAAACTCTCTCCATAACTTTTTTCTCAAATAACATACATACAAACCAAAATCCCGTGTTGGCTGGCTTGTTGTTACAAATTATCATGTGATGTTTCTTCACTTCTCTCCAGTGTGGGAATGGAGAGCGGTGGTAATCCTTGCTGCCCCCTTCTGTGTGGAGGGATCAGTTTCTTGTTCATTTTCTATCTGCTGGGGAGTTGTGGGGCATTGGGGTTTTATCCCCTGTCCCGTACGTCCACCACTCACATAGCTGGTAATGCAGACGTGTAGGGTCTTTAGGGTCCGAGGAAAGGTTTCAAGGAAAAATCTAGTTCTGGTGCTACTTACTTTTCGTAATTTTTCAATTAAATTTTTGGGCTTTGTGGATTCTTTTTGTGTCTCTTCAGCAGTGTGTTTAAAAATGCATTTCTCTACATTTTTAATCCAGTGTTTAGTTATTTCTATCAAGAGTAGTTATTCAGAGTATTTAGTCTGCAGTATTACCAGAAATGGGTGTCTTTATCCTTTCTCTGCACCTTACTCCCCTTTCTTACCCTCTGTTCTCCCCTCTTCGTTTTTCTCCCCTCTCTTCCCTCTCTTCTTGCCTTTCTCCATGCCCTTCATTCTTTAGCTTGCCTAGAATGGTTCAGCAAAACAAGCCTCATCTTAGAAAGAGGAGGTATAAAGAATAAAGACCTTTCATATGGGTAATAGGCTTTAATTATCCTAGCACCAATTTTCTTACAAATTTTTTATTTCTTGAATTATGTATAAATAGTGCTTTAACTTCTCTTAGCAAACTACAGTACTTTATTCATTATTATAGTCACAGTGAAAACTGGAGAGTTATCATAAGGCAGTACACACAAACTTCCCTTCGGGCTGTATATAAAATTAATCGCATTAACAGGAACATAAACTGCATAAGTTAACCCGGTCTCTACCCTTCAGACTTTTGACTGTATCCAGCTTCAGCGCTGTGGGCCAGGCTTTCATCTCCCTAATCTTTGGGCATTACAGGGTTTCCTAAGCAATTCTGAAAGCTGTGTTCTTAGGATTATGAAAAACCTGTTATTTGAAAGCCTGAACCTTTCTTCTCAGATCTTTAAGTTGGCTTGTGTCTGGAAATTCACTTTCTTTTCTTCTCTGGGGGTCAGGGCTGACCATGATGGCTATCTAGTCTGAGCTGCAGTAGTTGAAAGACTATCTTGTAGAGTTGATTTTATCATCCAGAACTTTTCAGAAACCATTCAGTTAAGTTTAGCCTGGAGCTAGCACGTGCAATTTGTATGCCATTCATTGACCCAGTCTTCATGAAACACCCCCTGGGTGCCCAATGTGCGAGGGGCTGGAAGTGTAGTTATCAATGGGACAGATTCCTGGTATCTGTGTATCAATCCTCACCTTGAACACCTTCAACTTACATAATATACCAATTATATTTCAATAAAGCTGGAAAAAAGTAAGACAGATTCCCTGATCTCAGGAAGCTAATGGTTTAAAGGGATGAGATATAGATCTCCTTAATACTCTATGTTCTGAAAGAAATAACCGTCTTCCCATTTCCCTGCCCAATCCCGCCACCCCCCACCCCTCAGAAAAGCTCCAGAGACATGGTTGGTTTAATGAATATGCAATATTTATGAAGTTGTGATCCCAGTAATATAGCTCTGGTCCCAGAGTAGTTTTGCATTTTTAAAATCAAGGCCTGGAGGCACATTTTGATATTTATTCAATATCTATCTTAAACATTAAGTGTCCTTGACAACTTCTACTGAAATGTTTTGTTCTATTTTCTGATTCCACAGACTTGGAGCTTCTTACTCTTTAAGAGTCTAAACTCTCCACCTACCTCTCCTGATAGTGCCCCCTTTTTATTCAGTAGCCCCTCTACTCCTTTATGCATACAACTACCTGGGTAATTATAATTATTCTCCTGATTGCTTTTCTTGTGATAACCATTCTAAGCAGTTTTAGCTCTTTGTATACAGTGATTGTTCTGGAAGAAAAAGCTAGTGGGCAAAGGGGAAAGTTGTGAATACAGTAGTTCCCTTTTATCTGTGGGTAATATTGTATTTTTTGGACCATAAGATGCACCTAGGTTTTAGAGGAGAAAAATAGGAAAAAAATTTTTTGAAGCAAAAGATGTGGTAAAATATTTAATAACATAAATAACATTCAGACTATAATTCAGGTACATTCAGACTATAAGATGCACCCCCATTTCCTCCCAAATTTGGGGGGAAGAGTGCATCTTATAGTCTAAAAAATACAGTATATTTAATACTCTTAGTAGACGTCTGAAACTGTGGATAGCACTAAACCCTCCATATGCTATGTGTTTTCTTGTACATACATACTTTGATAAAGTTTAATTTGAAAATGAGACACAGTAGTATATTAACAGCAATAACTAATAATGCAATAGAATAATTATAACAATATAGTTCAATAAAAGTTGTGTGAATGTGGCCTCTCTCTCAAAATATCTTATTGTACTGTATTCCTTTTCACTTAAAAGAAAGACTTTACAGCTTCCCTTTGCATAACCTAATTGTCAGCATTACTAACCTTGGGTTTTGGGGTATTTATTAAATAAACTAAGGGACACGAACATAAGAACTGTGATATCTCAATAGTTGATCGTATAACTGAGATGACTAGTGGGTGGGTAGTGTATACAGTGTGGAGATGCTGGACAAAGGGAAGGTTCACATCCCAGGCAGGACTGAGCAAGGTGGTGTGACATTTTATCATGCTATTCAGACAGAGTGCAATTTAAAACTTAGGAATTGTTTATTTCTAGAATTTTTAATTTAATATTTTTAGACTGCAGTTGACCATGGGTAACTGAAACCATGGAAGGTGAAACTGTGGGTAAGGGGAGACTACTGCACCAACATCTTCATTTCTCTATCTTATCACATCTACTTGTATAAAATGAGTCCTCTCCTGAAGGATATGTGTTTTGAACTGTACTTTATTTTCAACTGTTCTTTATTTCTGTTCCTCAAAAAACTGATAGTTCAAAATCCATATGCTTGATGAGAGGACTTATTTAGAGCCTACGCAGAAATCACAGGGGTTTGGACTTCAAGTTGATTTTTATTTCCAGAGCACATCTACTGTTTTTCAAAGCATGGCTTATGTCATCTAAAATGAATCTTGGTTCCCGACATTGGCGAACTAGCATGAAACATCTCTTTCTTATTTAATCAGAAGATTCTATGGTTTTGTGTTTTGTTTTTTTTTAAAGAGAGAGAGAGAAACATTGGTGTGAGAGAAAAAAAACAATCAGTTGCCTCTTGCATGTGCCCCGAGCAGGACCTAACCTGAAACCTAGGCATGTGCTCTGACCTGGAATTGAACTGGCGACCCTTTGCTTTACAGCATGACACCCAAGCAATTGAGCCACAGCGGTAAGGTCAAGATTCTATATTTTAATCTTGTCTTCTGTGTAGACCCAACAGATACATTAAATTTCCTGAAAATGTCAGGAATTTTTCCTGGTGAACTAGTAAGGGTTTCCTCAGAGTCCTCTGTAAGTAAGGAGGACTTCCTTCAGGGTATTGTTATTCTTGACATTGATCAGACTCACGGAAGTTTCATTCTGGCCTTATCAGTACTTTTGTTTCAATTCCTCAAAGTATATAGAAATGATATTGTTTCCATGTCCTATGGTTGTCTTAGTTTGTTAAGGCTGCTATAAAAAATTCTACTGAGTGGCTATAAACAACACATATTTATTTCTCACAGTTCTGGGACTAGGAAGTCCAGGATCAAGTACTAGCAGAGTTGACTTCTTCAGTGATGGCTGTCTTTTCACGGTAAAGTCACATGGCAGAAGAACAAGCTAGCTCTCTGTGGTTTTCTTCATAAGGGTACTAATCCCAACCATAACAACTTTGTCTTCATGGTCAAATTGCCTCCCAAAGGCCTCACTTCTTTGTATTATCACCAGGAATATGGGTTAGGATTTCAATATATGGATTTTGGGGAAACACAAACATTCAGATCATAGCAATGTTTGGTTATTAGCCAAATGATGCTGGCCTCTCTATCAGCCCCAGAGGTGTTTCATTACCCATGAAATATTTCAAGATATTTCATGTCAACCCAGAATTCAATGTTCTATGGTAGGCACTTAGCTGATATCACAGAGAGTTATTTTTTTTTAAAGATTTTATTTATTTATTTTTAGACAGAAGGAATGGAGGGAGAAAGAGATGGGGAGAAACATCAGTATGTGGTTGCATCTCACGTGGCCCCCCTGGGGACCTGGCGTGCAATGCAGGCATGTGTTCTGATTGGGAATCGAACTGACGACCCTTTGGTTCACAGACTGCGCTCAATCCACTGAGTCACACAAGCCAGGGCAACAGTTATGCTTTTTAAGTTAAAAAAAAAACCCTAGTACATGGTTTTAGGAAAATTAGTGAGCCATATATAAAAATATAGGAGTCATCATTTGTATCTGACCTCATATAAATTACACTAAAATAAATGTGAGATGGACTACTAATTCGTGTATTATAATAAAAAAAGAAACTTGAAAGAAATAGAGGAAATATTTATTGAATTTCTGGACTAGAAAAGGGTACAATTATTAAAAATAATTACAAAATAAAATATCAATAGATTTAACTAGATAAAAAATTTAAAGTGTATATATACCAAAAAATATAACATAGAAAGTTAAAAGACTCACTATGAAGTTCAATAAATATGATATAAAAGGGTTAATATTTAAATATAAAGAAGGGATAAAAAGATAAGAGAAATATTAAAACTGAAAAATAAAAGGGCAAAAAATGTATGTGAAGCAGTGACTCATGAGAGAGGAACTAGAAAAGTGCTATTAAAAAGGAAAAAAGTTCACCATTATTAATTACAAAATATATACCTTGAAAACAATTATGAAGTACTACATTTTGTCTATCAAATTAGGAAAAACTTAAAAAACAGTAATATGGAATACTGAAGAGAACATAGTAGTACAGAAAGATTGCATATCATGTATAAATTTAATTGATAAAAACTTTTGCAAAGTAATTTTAAAACACTTCTACCCCTTGTTCCAGTAATTATATTTTATGGGATTTATTCTATAAAAATAGTAAATTTAAAAGCAACATTAGGCTTCTGGGAAAATGAGGTAGATGTACTTTTTTCTATCCCTCCCACTGAGTGCAACATTGACAGAGTGACAGAGCACTCCTACCTTCACAGCCAGTACCGCATCAGCAGAGGCTTACTGGGGAGCCAGACTTCCAACTCTTCCTAGAGGTAAAGAGGATCCCACTTACCTGACTGTCAATAAAAGCTGAGTGAGGCACTTGGACTTCTAAATTGACCTGGAAGTAAGAAGGTAGGATTTATCCCTTCCCATGCCAGAGCAGTGCTAGAGAAAGCTGAATAAAAGAGGGTTTAAATAAGAGCCAGAGTCTTATACTAATGTCCAAAATGTCCATGTTTTAATGGAAGAATCACTTATCATACCAAGAACTATGAAAGTCTGAACTTGAATGAAAAGTCAGTCAGAATGTCAGAGATATTAGAACCAGCTGAGAATGATTTTAAAAGAACCATCATAAAATTGCTTCAAGAAGCAATTATGAATACACTGTAAGCAAGTGAATAAACAGAAAGTCTCAGTAAATAAATGGAGGATATTACGAGAGACTAAATGGAAATTTATAACTGGAAAATACAACAACTGAAATAAAAATCTCCATGGGTGGGCTCAATAGAAGATTGGAGAAGACACAGGAAGGAATCATGTTCTTGATGACAGAACAATAGAAATTGTTCAATCTAAGCAACAGAATGAACACAGACTAAAAAATGAACGCAGAGCTTCTGATCAAGATGACAGCATAGGCAGACATGACTTGCCTCTTTGCAGAACCACATCAAAATTACAACTAAAGTATAGAGCAACCATCACTCAGGAATGTCAGAAATCTGGTTGAATGGAAGTTGAATAGTGATGGAATTGAAGAAACCATATCCATCCAGACTGGTAGGAGGGTCACAGAGGTGGAATGGGCTGGCTCCACACCCACGTGGATAAAAATTCAGGAGGGGTATGTCAGGAACAGGAAGTCTCAGAGCCACATCAAGGCCCCAGCCCAGGATTCCAGTGCTAGGAAGACAAGTCCCCTCAACTTCTGGTGGAAAACCAGCAGATATTGAGTCATTGTGGTGGGGGGGGGGTTGGAGCCCTAAGCAGTTCCTCTCGGGGAACCCACGCCTGGGCTTGCCTACTCAGACTCACTACCTCTGTGCTCCAGCACCAGGGTGGCAGCTTGAAGAGCACTAATGTCATACAGGGAGAGACTGAAGCGTCTGGCATCAGGGTGAGCAGAGGCCATTTTCCCTTTGCTGAGCCCTCCCTTCACAGAGCTGGTAGGCTGGTGGCATACATGAGACTCCATCAACCTTGCTAACACAGTGTGACCCACTTTGGAGATCATAAAGACTACCCAACCTAAGTTGCTTTTCCATAAGAATGGCTGTTCTTGGCTCCTAAATCCTATCAAACAAGCAACAGCTGGCTTCAGTGAGCCTGACAGGCAGCCAGATTAGAGTCACAGCTTGGCTTCACCTTGGAATCTCCAAGTCCAGCACAAGTAGCAGCCTTCTCAGATTGCTTTATAGTTCAGGCAGGTTTCCCTGGGCAAAACACAGGTGGGGGTTGACTTTGGCCTGCACCACTGGGGAAACCCCAGGGCCAACACACCCACTAGATAGCTACAGACCACATTGGAGCACCACCATCCTGCCCATGCACAGTTGATACTCCTTGGAGGGCAGAGGTTGATGGTCAATGTTCATAGCCAGTCCTTGCAGCTGACTGACCTGGGTAAATTCCTCCCACTGATCTGCCAACAGCAACCAAGGCTCAACTACAAGTGCAAGGTGTATTCAGTACACACAAAGGGTGCACTTTGAGTACCCGGCTTGGGTGATAAGGGAGGCTGTGCCTACAGGACACCTACTACATTAAGCCACACTACTAAGACGTGGAGTCAGAGCAGCTCTACCTAATACATTGAAACAAACATGGGGAGGCTACCAAAATGAGGAGACAAAGAAACATTGCCCAAATGAAAGAACAGATCAGAATTCCAGAAAAAGAGCTAAACAAAATGGAGATAAGCAATCTATCAGATGCAGAGCTCGAAACACTGGTTATAAGGATGCCCAAGGAACTTAGTGAGGACCTTGACAGTATAAAAAAGATCCCATCAGAAATGAAGGATTCTCTAATTGAAATAAAAAAAACAATTTACAGGGAAACAACAGTAGAATGGATGGCTCCAAGAATCAAATCAATGATTTGGAAAATAAGGAAGCAAAAAATAACCACAAAGAACAACAAGAAGAAAAAAGAATCCCCCCAAATGAGAATGGTATAAATAGCCTCTGGGACAACTTTAAGAGGTCCAACATTCACCTCATAGGGGTGCCAGAAGGAGAAGAGAAAGAACAAGAAATTGGATATCTGTCTGAAAAAAATAGTGAAAGAAAACTTCCCTAATTTGGTAAAGGAAATAGACATTCAAGTCCAGAGAGCACAGAGAGTCTCAATTATGATGGAAGCAAAGAGCCCACTCCAAGGCATATCATTATTAAAAGGCCAAAGGTTCAAGATAAAGAGAGACTTTTAAAAGCAAGAGAAAAGAAGTTAGTTAACCAGAAGGTTGCTAGATGGGAGGTGGGAGGAAGCGAGTGGGTAAAGAGGTGAGGGGACTAGGAAGTATAAATAGGTAGGTACAGAATAGCCTTGGGGATATGAAGTATAGTATAGGAAATGGAGTAGCCGAAGAACTTATACCCATGACCCATAGACATTAATCATGGCGGGGGGGACTGCCTGAGGGAGCAGGGGGTGCTGGGTGGAGGGAGGTAAAGGGGGAAAAATTAGGACAGCTGTAATAGCATAATCAATAAAATATAATTAAAAACTGAACAGAGCCTCAGGGACATACTACACTTTGACAAGTGTATAACATTTGTGTCACTAGGGCACTGTAAACAGAAGAGAAAGGACAGCTGAAATTTTAACACATTTCTTACCGCATAGAAATCTCTAAGACATACGCCAGGGACTGCATGATATTGGGCAAACTGCACATTAATTAAATCATCTCGTGATGCAGTCCTTAACAGATAGTGCGCGAAACATGAGAAAACTCGTGAGCGGTATGAAAAGTGTTAAAAATTTGGTAAAAGACATAATTTATAGGTTCAAGAAGTTGAATGAACATCCAAATAGGAAATACCCCAAGAAATCCACACCAAGACACATCAAAATAGAATTTCTGAAAACTAAAACAAGGAAAAATCTTGAAAGCATTGAGAAAAAAATGATAGCCTATTAGTTGAAAGAGAGCATATTTCTTATCAGAAAACATGAAGGTCAGAGGAAGTGGTACAATATTTTTCTAGTGCTGAAAGAAAAGATTTGTCAATACAGAATTCTGTATTCAGTGGATCTATCCTTCAGGAATGAATGAGAAACCAAGATATTCCCAAATGACAGAAATCTAAGAGAATTAATCACCTACCTTACAGGTATGCCTGAAGGAAGTTCTGTCCCTAAACAGAAAAGAAATGCTAAAAAAAAAAAAAGCATCTTGGACTATCAGAAATGAAAAAAGAACAATGGAGAGCCAAAAAAAGTGTAAACACAGTAGATTTTCTTTCTCTTCTTGAATTTTCTAAGTTATATTTGATAGTTAAGACAAATTATAACAGTGTCTGATGTGCTTCTAAAGGTACATAGGGGAAATATTTCAATTTTATTATTCATAGGGGAAGAAAAAGGGATGTCAAGGGAGGTAAAGTTTCTAAACTTCACTCAATCTGGTAAAATGCCAGCACCAGTAAGTTTTCTTAATTTATGTATATATGATGTAATATGTAGAGCAACCACTAATAAAACTGTACAAAGAGAGGCACTCACAAACATATACATATAAATCAAAACAGCATTCAAAAAAATGTTCAACTGACTCACAGGAAGCCAGGAGAAAGAAAACAGGGAAATTAAAAATACAATAAACAAACCACAATAGTAAATGGAAAACTTAAGTCCTGCCATATCAATAATTTTATTAAATGTAAATGGTCTAAGTACACCAATTAAAAGACAGAGATCGGCTGAGTGGACTAAAAAGCTGACCCAACTTTAAGCTGACACACCACAGGTCACTTTAAATAAAATGATATAGGCAGGTTGAGCATGAAAAGATGGAAAGTTATATATCATATAAATTTTAATCTAAAAAAAGCAGGAATGGCTATATTGATATCAGATAAAATAGACTTTATAGAACAGAAAGTTGCCAGACATAGAGAGTGACATTATTATGATGAGGAAAGTGCCCATCCATGAAGAAGATATAGCAATGCTAAGTTTGTATGCACTAAACAATAGAGCTTCAAATGTGTTCTGGAACACAACCAGAACTGAAAAGCTAACTGGACAAATTTACAATTACAGTTGGAGACTTCCACACTATTCTCTCAACAATTACTACAACAACTAGACAGAAGATTAGGAAAGATATAGAATTCAATGGGATCTAATCAATTTTTATAAAACATTCTCTCCTATAACAGTAGAATACACATTTTTTACAAATGCTCATGGAACATATCAAGATAAACCATACACTGAGCCATAAAACATGATTCAATATATATATATATTTAAAAAAATTTTTTAAAGACTTTATTTATTTACTTTTAGAGGGGAAGGGAGGGAGACAGAGAGGGAGAGAAATAGCAATGTTGCCTCTCACATGGTCCTCACCGGGGACCCGGCCCGCAACCCAGGCATGTGCCCTGACTGGGAATTGAACCAGGACCCTTTGGTTCCCAGCCCGCGCTCAATCCACTGAGCTACACCAGCCAGGGCTGATTCAATATATTTTAAATACTTGAAATCACAGAATTTGTTATGTGATCACAATGGAATCAAAGCAGAAATTAATAACATAAAAGTAGCTGAAAAATCTCCAAACATTTGGAAAGTAAACAAAATATTCCTAATTAACCCATATATCAAAGAACAAGTCACACGGTCATTTAAAAAATACATTGAGCTGCATGAAAATGAAAATACATCATATCAAAGTTTATGGGACACAACTAAAGCAGTGCGGAGAGGGAAATGTATACCATTAAATGCTTAGATTAGAAAAGAAGAAACATTTCAAAGCAACAATCTAAGCTCCCAACTCACAAACCTAGAAGAATAATAGAATAAACCCCAATTAGGGAAATAAATATAGGAAGTAAATGAAGGAAGGCTGTTCATAAATATAAAAGCAGAAATCAACAAAATAAAAACAAGAAAACAACAGGGAAAAATTAGTGAAACAAAAAGCCAGGTATTTTTTAAAATCAATAATATTGACAAACCTCTAGAATGATTGAAAATGGAAAAAAAGACACACATTACCAATATCAGGAATGAAATGGGGGAAGTCAATATATAAACTGCAGAGACATCAAAAGGACAAAAAGGGATCAGCTCTGCACACAAAATTCGACACTTTGATGAGCCAATTCCTTGAAAAGCACAAACTACCACAACTCACCAAAATGAAATAGATAATTTGAATAGCCCTATAAGTATTAAAGAAGTTGAATTTGTAATTTAAAAAGTCTCAAAAAATAAATCTCCAGGCGCAGATGGTTTTACTGGAGAAATATACATACACCCAGTGGTAAAATAATACCAATTTAACACCATCTCCACCTTCTCTTCTAGAAAGGAGGAAACACTTCTTAATTCATTTTATGAAGCTGGTATTACCCTGACACCAAAACCAGAAAAGGATAGTACTAAAAACCAAACAAAAACAAAAAAATCCCCAACAACTGTAGACCAGTATTCCTCATCAATTACAGATACAAACTTTTTTTTTATTGTTGTTCAGTTACAGCCTGTCCCCATTCCCCACCCCCATGCTACTCTCCCCTGCCCTGCCCAACCCCACTCCCGAAGACAATCCCCACCCATTGCCCTTGTCCATAGCTCCTTTGTAAATGTTCCTTGATTTGATCCTCTCCTTTTTTCCCCTGTTGTCTTTCTCCTCCCTCCACCCTGGTCACTGTCAGTTTGCTTCTTATTTCCATGTCTCTGATTCATTTTTGCATTTGTTTTGTTGATTAGGTTCCACTTATAGGTGAGAACATATGATATTTGTTGTTCACTCACTGGCTTATTTCAGTTAGCATTAATACTCTCTAGTTCCATCCATGCTGTTGTGAAGATACAAAATTTTTTAACAAAATGATTCAACAATGTATAAAAATAAATTATCACAATGGGTTTATTCTTGGAATGCAACCCTGATTTTACATTTAAAAATAGTCATGGAAATTCAGTATATCAAAAGCTCAGGAAGAAAATCATATACCAATTCTTGCAGAAAAATTTTGAACAAGGAACCAAGAAATATGGTAATACAGGAGTTACTGTTAGGGTGATAAAAAAACAAGGTACAGACTTGGAGAAAATATTTTCAAATCACATATTTAGCAAAGAACTTTTATCTAGAATATATGTAGAACTCTTAAATGTCAACATTAAAAAACCCTACATGACCAAAGTAGAAAATAATAAAAAAAATATGAATAGAAATTCCACTGAAGAGGCTATACAGCTGACAAATAATCACATGAAAAGACATCCATCATCATTAGTCATTGGGGAAATTGAAATTAAAGTCACAACTAACACCAGTACACATACATTGGAATGGCTAAAATTTAAAAAAAAACAATACCAAATGCTGATGAGGATATGAAGAAATTGGATCGACCACGCATTGTTGGTGAGAGTATAAAATGGCTGAGCCTCTCTTGAAAAGCAGTTTAACAGTTTTTTAAAAAAATATGAAATTACCATGCAACTTGACAATTGAACTCTTAAGCATTTGTCTAAAACAAATAATTTATGTTTACAAAAAATATCTGCCCATGCATGCTTATAGCAGCTTTATTTTTTTTTATTCTTTTTTTATCCTTACCTGAGGACATTTTTTTCATTGCTGGTAGAAAGAGAAGAAGGGGTAGGGGGAGGGGAGAGAGAGAGATGTGAGAGAAAACATCAGTTGGTTGCCTTCTCATACACGCCCCCGACCAGGGATTGAACCTCTAACCTGGGTATATGTCCTGAATGGGAATTGAACCTGTGACCTTTTCATCCACTGGACAATATGCCAACCAACTGAGCCATGCTGGCCAGTCCAGCAGCTTTTTTAAAAATAGCTTCAAACTGGGAACAGTCCAGATGTACTTCAGTGATGAATGGTTAAATAAACTGTGGTACAGCCATACCATGGAATACTACTAAGCAATAAAACAGAATAAACTAGTGATATGTGCAATACTTGGATGGATCTCCAGGAAATTATGCTCTGTGCAGAAAGCCAATAAAAATTTTACATATGTGTGATGTATTTATTCTTGAAGTGACAGGATTGTAGAAATGTAGGCTAGAATCGTGATTGCCAGGAGGTTAAGAAGTGTATGAAGAAGCAGGTGGAAGGGAATTGGGTATAGATATAACGTGGGGGGATAAAAGTGGTATCTTAACTGTATCAATGTCAATGTGCTGGTTGTGATGTTGTACTATAGTTCTACAAGATATTGCTATTGAGGAGACAGGTAAAATGATGTCTGTATTATTTCTTACAACTGCGTGTAAATCTACAATTATCACAAAAATAAGTTTAATAAAGAAGTAACTATCAATTATAGTACTATTTATAATGGAAACATCTGAAGCAATCTAAAAGTCCAAAAATGAGGGATATTAAATTAAATTATATTGATAGTATAGAACATTATGGAACCTCTTAAAATAATTTTAAGTAAGCATTTTAAATGTGAAGTGGAAGAGCAGTATACAAAATTGTTTATACCTTATGATCTCAACCACATTTAAAATTTGCATTACCGAAACTAGAAGACATGGTACTAGTGTGCAAATAGAATATATAGGAATAGAGCCACATACTTGTGGAAATTTAGACTATGATAAAGATATCATGTCAAAGTACTGGAGAAAAAGTGGACTTTTAGATAAATGATGCTAAAATTATTTATAGCCATTTTGAAGAAGATAAAATTAGACCGGTACCTCACACTGTACTTAAGAATGAACTACAAATGGTTTAGGGTTCTAAATGCAAAAGTTGAAATCATGTAAGTACTAGAAGAAACATCTTAGTCAACCAGTCTTAAATTTTCTAGTCAGCATCAATGAGGTAATCTGTCATGTGGACCCTCTCCGTTCCCCATAGAAGGAAGAAGCAGTTCTATAACAAAACCCTGCTGTTCTCTTACCTCCCAAAAGAAGATATCCCAGCCCCCAAACAATCCTTTCTTTTGTTAGTAGCTTCCTTGCCCACCCTTCTTCCTATACAACCTTCAATTTTGTACAACCCCTGGAGTGCTCTTCTAGTTGCTGGATGGGATGCTGCCTGATTCATGAATCCTTTAATAAAGCCCATTAGCTCTCCAAGTTTAGTCAGTTTGATTTTGTTTTTTAACAGATTATATAATCCATAGAATAAAACTCATTGAGTCATCCTCATCCAAATATATAATTTAATATGTAAATAATTGTGGGAGAAATGATAGCTCTCCCTCTCAGAAAATTCCAATTAATATAGAAGAAATGAGGGAGCAAGTTACCATTAGGCAGATACAACAATATTAATTGTTGCAGGCAAAATCTACTGATGGATGCTACTATCATTGGATCAAAGTTTGAAAGGAAACAGGGTATTAGCAGTCTCAAAGTATCTTGCCCAATATACCAATTACAAAGGGGAGAACAGTAATTTTACAGTGAAAAAAATCTAACGGACACTACCTTAACTAAATGCTCAAGGTAAACACCAGCATTGGACCTGTCGTGCACGTCTGAAATGATGCACTGAGAAGGACACAGCGTCAATCCTTCAGTATTATTATTAAAAATACATAACCTCAATCTAACCATCAGGAAACACTAGACAAACCCAAGGTGAGAAACATTCTGATCAAAAGTTTTAAGGCCACAAAAGACAGGTAAAGATTGAGGAACTGTCATTGAATGGAGGAGACTAAAGAAATTCCACAACTAAATGCAGTGTTGAATCCTGAAATAGAAAAAGGGCAACAGAGAATAAACTTGGTGAAATCTACGTAAGATCTATAGTTTCATTGATGGTGTTGTACCAAACTTGATTCCCTGATTTGATAATTGCAGTAAGATTATGTAAATTGTTAATATTAGGGTAGACATGAATACTTTACACTATTTTTGCAGCTTTTTTGAAAGCCTAAAATTGTTTCAAAATAAAATATAAAAAATTCAAAAGCAAATAAAATATCAGCAGTGTTGATCTTTTGGGTAGTGCTATTATAGATTTATTTATTTATTGGAAGTGGAAATTTTGGGTTGTACATTATTTATTGACTATACATTTTTATATTTTCCAAATTTATGTATTACTTTAAAATACAAAATATTTCAAATATGTTGAGTAAAAACAGTACATTAGACAACTACATACCATTGAAAGTTGTGTAAATATTTTGTCATACTTACTTTAGTAGTTTTTAAGAATATAAAATGTTTAAGAGACATTTGAAGACCTTCTCTCACACACATTCACCCACATTCTATGAGGGGAAACCCAAAAAACCTGGAATTTATTTATAAAATATTGTGTATTCTTACATTTTTAAACTTTAGTCACCTTCAAAGCACTTTCCACTTGATGTAATACACCTATCGAGACCTTTTTCAACTGCTCAAAACAGTTTTGAACTCGTAGATTTTGATGCCTTTTAGTGCTTCTGCTGTTTTTTGTTTCATCTCTTCCACATCAGCAAAACGTGTCCCTTTGAGGACGTTTTTCATCCAGGGAATCAAACAAAAAAGTCACTAAGGGTGAGATGGGATAAATAGGGAAGGTGAGGCATGGGGGTCATGTCATTTTTGGTCAAAAACTGCTGAATATTCAGCGCCGTGTGGGCAGGTGCACTGGTAAATCACCCATCATGAAATGGGCAAACACATTGAAAAAAAATTAACTGAAGCCAGTGCAGCTTCTAACAACAACACCAGCTGGCACACTGATAGAGAGATTCCTGGAACACTAATCTACTAGAGGAAAACTGTACTGCAAGGGGCCTGCCCTCCAGAAAATAATTCCAGTTTTTTGGGGGGAGTCCCTGCTCATATCTACATATCTCTCTATGTCTATATACAGATATGTACAGTTGTCCTTCAGACTAGATGTGTGGTCCCTCTGTGTTATGTAAGTTGTGGTTCCTTTACTCAACATGCCTAGTCCAACTTTTTTTTCTCCAATCACATCTTAAGATCAAATGTATAAATCCAGTATTGCATATCTTGGTGTATGACTGTTTTAAAGGATCTTATTTTGTGCACTGTATGTACTAGATTAGTGTATATTGCATATAATGTAAAAAAAAAAGTCCTACATATAAATAATGTGGCCAATTATCCAAGTGTCATACCAACTAAAACACCAAATAAACCTTGGACAGTGAAAAAGTATAACTGTATGTACCCCTTTATCTATCTATCTATCTATCTATCTATCTATCTATCTATCTATCTATCCATCCATCTGTCTATCTGCTATATCTACCGGCAATGTTTACCATTGTTGGATGTATTTTAAACATATATAAATAATAATATAATATAAATAATGTACAAATCTTTCTACAGCTTTTTCATTCAATATTGTTTTAAAAGTATGTGCATGTTCTATTCATTTTACACGCTATATAGTATTCCTTTGCAGAGTTGTATGTATTTAATTGTTCTTTTATTGAAAGAACTTGCTTTCTCTCCTTGCTCCCATTGCTACTATAAATAATGTTCTGATTACATTGTGGGCAAAACTTCTTGTGAGCCTGCATAAAAGTTTCTGTAATAAACCTTATAGAAGTGGAAATTCTGGGTTGTACATTATGTGCATTTTATACATGACTATTTCCCAATTTCTCTCCAAAGTGGCTAAACCCATTTGCACTCCCGTTGGTAGTGTGTGAGTCCTTATTTCCCCATATCCTTGCCAACACTTCTATCATCAGACTTTAAAATTTGCCAGTCTGATCAGAGTGAAATGATATTTCATTTTTGTTTTTATTTATGTTTTTCTGCTTAGTAATGAGGTTGAACATAATTTTTAAAAAATTTCATTGTTGTTCAAGTACAATTTTCTGCCTTTCTGCCCCAACCTAGGCATCCCCACCTCCCTCCCCTGATTCCACCCACCCCCCTTGGTTCTGTCCATGTGTCCTTTATAGCTGTTCCTGAAAACCCTTCACCCTTTCCCCGACACTGTCCCCTCCCATCTCCCCTCTAGTATGATCCTTGGTCATTTGTGTTTCCTTTTTTGGAAATTACTTTTCATAACTAGGTTTTTATGATAACTTCTTATATACTGGTAATAAAGGATGGCATTATGAAAGATGCAGCATTTGATTACATTGGCTGAGATAAAATGTTCACAGTCTTGGAGAGCTGCATTTTGTTCTACGTATTTGTCCAGAGAATGGTTTGGGGGATAGTTAAGAATGGAAATCATGAAATATGAAAAATGATTACAGCAATATGGAATGTTGCCTCTGAAGCAGTATCTTAGGAGGGATGTGACAGTTGCTTTAAAAAAAAATCAACAAGTGTTGGCTTCGTTCAGTGGGTTGGAGTGCTGTCCTTGCACCAAATGCTGTGGGTTCAATCCCTGGTTGGGGAGCGTATGGGAGGCAACTAATTGATCTCTCTCTCACGTCCATGCTTCTCTCTCTCTGCCTTGCTCTTTTTCTGAAATCAATAAACATATCCTTGGGTGAGGATTAAAAAAATTCTTTTTTAAATCAACAAGTTTTGGGAGGCAGAGGGTATATACAGTAGACCCATTTTTATCTATTTTGCTTTTGGTGGTTTCAGTTACCAGTGATCAACCTTGGGCCAAACTATTAAATAGGAAATTCCAGAAATAAACAATTCATAGTTTTAAATTGCATGCTGTTTTAACGAGCATGATGAAATCTTGTGCTGTCCCACCTGGGATGTGAATCATCCTTATGTCCAGCATCTCGACTCTGTGTACGTTTCCTGTTCCCTAGTCATTTAGTAGCTGCCTCAGTTATTAGGTTAGCTGTTTCAGATATTTCAGTTCTTTGATCGAAAAGCCCTTATTTTGCCTCATAATAATGCCAAAGCACATGAGTAGTGTGATGCTGGCAATTTGGATATGCCAAGAAAAGCCATAAGGTGCTTCCTTTAAGTGAAAATGTGTGCATGTAGAGGATGCAACTATATGTATAGGGTTTGGTACTATCTTTGGTTTCAGGTGTCCACAGGAGGTCTTGGAATGTATCCCCTGCAGATAAGAGAGGACTACTGTATGTATCGATATTGTTCTAGGTGAGCTAAGGCCAGTGGCAGGAGTTTTGAGGAAGCATATTTAAACTCAAGGTCAGGGTGACTTTATTTTTTTTAACAATTAGATTTACTCTGAGATGGAATAGGTAGCCCTTTCCCTGAACACGTTGTAGCTGTTTGTGGGCCCTTGTGAATGTAGTTAGAGAGATTCCTCTATAGGTAAGGACCCTGAAGGAACAATCTCTACTCTAACTCACAAATCCATGCTTCTGTATGTTAAACAATTCCAAGAATTTCATGGGAGCTGAGGAATCCTTTCTGAAATATTTTAGAGAGAGAGACTGACTTCAGGTTAGGGTTTAGATGCTGTCCTCCCGGAAGTTGACTCTTTGCTGGGATGACTACTGACAGACCCTGAGAGGACTCTAAACTTGAAGGTCTTGTTATACTCTGGGGATCACAAGTGTTTCCCCTCTAGGCCACCTCATTTGGGATTTGAAGTAAAGGGACGCAGGCTAGTCACCCTCCATGGAGTCTGTTTCTCTGCTATTGTTCATGAAGTTGCCCACAGAGTCCCATGTGCTCCCAAATGCCCTGCTGTACTATTGGTCTTCTCTTTGATTATTTTCTCTTCTAGGCTGGATGGAGGCTAGTCCAAGTTGTTAGGTCTGCTGGGATTTTCTTATGCACTTGAAATTGGTGATGATGCCTGGTACACTTGTTTCAGACAGATTTTACAGCCACTGACTGTGTATGTTTCCCCTCTGGCAAGAATCATTCACAGCCAAAGCAGGCCAGAAGACAGTGCACACAGCTTGCTACCCTCTCCCTAACTGTGACCCCCATTCTCTCTTCCTTTACAAAAACTTTCCCATAAACTCCTGCCAGGTAGGTTTGTTTACCTCCTCAGTTTTCTGGATAGGCGCAGATAAATCGGATGCTGGTATGAGTGCAGTGTAGTTTTCTGAAGTGAGTGCTTATTTCCTAGGGCCTCCTGAAGATGGTTAGATGATATGAGTTTTGCAGAAATATTATTCTGGGTTTAAGACAGATAGCAGTTGAAGGGAAAAGCCCAGAGAGGAAAAAAGAAGTAGGAACCAATTGGGAAGAAACATACAAGATTAAGAATGCCAACACCAGGAGGGCTGGGAAATTAAAGGGATTGAGGGAAAGAAAAAGAAAGTTGAAAATTTATGTAAATACAGAGAATAAAAAGAAGGCTTTGAGAAAGGGATTAACATAATTATGGTTCCGAGAGTATAAGATTTTGGCTAGATCATTAATTTGGAGTCACTGGTAGCAGTAAGTGAGGAAGCTGGGAGGAAGTTTGCTGCATAACTGTGCTGCGAGTTGACTGGAATGTCTGTATCCGCTCAGCCTTGTTCTGTAGCAAAACTCTCTCTTTTCTGTGGGGTGCCCTTGGCGTGACAGGAACTGTGAGCTCAGAAAGACATAAAATGTGCAGGGCACTGACATTTGAGCATCTGACTTGTTTTTGCCTGAAAAACCCAAAAGACCATTTTGCCACTTATAATGATTCCAAGTGTCTTAAGAAAGCAGTTTATAAACATGAAAAGATGCATAGAAAAGAGACCAGGAAACTGGGGAGTCAAAGAGGTAATTATAGAGAAAAATGCTAATCCCCTGCAAGCAGCAGTAGTGATTTGGAAAAGGATTGATTGCCTTCTTGATTTTTGAGATGAGTGTGTCCTGGGTGTATGCTAAACTAGTCATTGTCTGATTTAAAACAGTCTATCCTGATTTTAGACCATATCAGACAATAAAAAGCCTTGCCTTTTGGATGCCACATGGTAAAATTTGAGAGGAATCTGAGAAAGGAATTGTTATCCAACAGTATTTCCCCCAGTGGATCAACAGAATGTCACATTAGAGAAGGACTCTAAAGAGCATCCAGTCTGGTGTTCCTCAACCAAGGACTCTGGCATTTGAAGCAGGATAGGTGCCCCTAGATTGTGTTAATCAAAAATGTCCACCGTTCACATTTCTATAATGCCCCCTGAGAGAGCAGTGCATGTGGTTAAAAAACACACAATTCTTGTTCATTCTCTTTATTTTATGGAAGCCCAATGAGGTTAAGTGACTTGCCTAAAGCCACACAGTATAATAGCAACAAAACCAAACCTAGAACTTATGTACAGTTATATCCTTCCATAGCACGTGGCTGCACCCCACCCACTTCATTTCACTTTCATTAGCAGGGATTCATTCCTTTGGTATCAGGTTTTGCATTTCCGGCAGCCCCCACCCATGCCAAATAGTATAAGGAAGTATGACATAGTAACTAACCCTTGAGATACTTTGGAAACCTAAAAATCTCAGGACAAAGAAATGTTGAAATGAAGGTATGGAATAAACAAAAGAGAAATTCAGGGCAAGGGGTGCTGCTCAGGAAAGACACTAGAAAATGGATGGCCCCTTAGCTGATGCCAGGTGAGTGTCCTCTTCAGGTGCACCTTGTTTTCATAAAAGATGTGACCACAGCTAGTTGGACATGTGGTGATAAAACACAGAAACTGGCTACTGGATGGGGCTTGTGAGATCAGACTCTTGACTTTGGTTTATAGTTACCCCTCAGAGAATTTATATCACGAATTCATCTTTGGGGCAGCTCTCTTGTTCAGTATGAATTTATTTCCGGCTTCTCAAACAGCCCACTTTAGGTCCAGGATTTCAGCCTGACTCTTCAATAAATTCTCTCTTGACCTGAAGCAGTTTGGAACCAGCTTCCGAGGAGCGCAGGCTTGGCGGTCAGCCAGAGCTGTGGCTGAGTCTCACTGCTGTCCCTTCCCAAGTTGCTTGGACTTTGGGCATCTCCTAACCTCTCCAAGGCTCTGTTTCCTTCTCTGCAAAGTGTAGGGAGGCCAGATAGTTTTCATAGGGGAGTGTGTGTAATATCGTTGGCATCTAGTTTATTACCAAATATTGATGTCCACTCCTCTCTGCCTAATTATAAGTGATCTTGAATAAAATTCCTTTACCATTTCAAAATTCCTATGGCTTTCCCAGTCTCCTCCTTGGCCAGTTCTCCTGTTGTTCTTTAAGTGTGTGTGAGGGGCACTTTGTTTCATACGACAGAATCTTCAGTAGCTTACATGCATACTCAAGTGCATTCAAAGGAGCTCAGTTTATCTGGTGGGGACACCAGAACTTCTTGGTGTCCCCATTGCCACTAATTCTACAAGATGCATTTGCACAGGGTGCTCAGAGACCACTGCGGCTCCTTAAAACCCTTCAATCATATGTAATAACCATTCAGTTTTACCCTCACAAATTTACAGGACACTATAACCAATTACTCAACTTGTTCAAGATAATTTCTGATCAGGCTCTGCTCTGTGTGAAATAGAACTGAGGTTCTGCCTCTTCTTCCTCACAGAAGCTGTAGTCCATGCCAGGGCAGCCTGTGGGGGTCAGTTACTTTGACTGAAAGGGAGTGCTTTCAGAACGTCTTCCTTAAGGGCCCTGGGTTTCAGATCTGCCCCTCTGCTTGGAGACAGGCTGTTGATTTGCGTCTGTGTTGTGACAGGGCGATTATGTGTGTTGTGAGTAAACATGCTTATGTACGCATGTGTGCTGTCAAAGCAATGAGTAGCATCCAATAAATACCGGGTTAAGAGCATGCCAGCACCTTCCCAACAGCTGGCAGAGCTGAAAACTTGCCTGCCTTATTAACACTCAACTTATCTGGAATCTGCTCACTGAGCAGAAACAACTACATAAATTTCTGTAATTTGCATTCTGTCTCATCTTTGCTCATTACCATTGACCTCACTCCCTCCTGTGCTAGAGTGGATTGGCCCCCCAAGGTCCTGTCTGCTAGGCATCCCTCACCTCTGCTTTTCAGCCTCAGATACAGTCAGGTTAAAGCGTGCTGCTGCTGCCAGGGCTGAGAGGGAAGCATGACCGTCTTTCTTTCCTTTATTCTGAAGATAGTGACATTTCCAGATTCTCTTCTTCATCGTGTCTACTTATAATCTGTTCCTCCAAGACAGATTAGAATGGAGAGGTCCAAACCTTCTTCCAAATGGGAGATAAAAGAAAGGGCAGAAGGCAGGTGGGTTGTCTAAGAAGATATTTGAACCCTCTCTCTGTGTCTATCAGAGAGAGATTAGTTAATTGTGTTCACCGTGTATGCCAGTTTCTCTTAATCATTCTAATCTAGTTCCCCAGCCTTTTAACCTTTCTCTCCTTTGCCCTGGCTCGTTTACTCTGTGCCGGGTTGCCAGCTGTTTTATTAGCTACAGTTCACAACTCCTAGTATTCAGTTAAATATTTTCAGGACGGATGCCTTTTCTTCCTGGTGTGTGGTATAGGGGAAGCTAATTCCTCCTCTCCCCTTCCACATACCCCTTTACCTGTCAACTCATTATCTTTGGTTTAAAATGGTGGTCTGCCCACTGTCTGGGGTCCTTCCCAAACTGACCCCACCCTTTTCTTGAACCCTGCACCTCCCAGGCACTGGATAGGTGGCTCCTGGATGTAGCAGAACCTCTGAGCAGTGGCCTCATTAAAAATCTCATCACGGATTTGCTTTTATTTTTTTCCTCTCTGACTTGATGAAAACAAAGCAAGAAGAGGTGGGGAGGGAGGAAGGAGGAGAGGTATAAGTGAGTTGCTTAATGGAGACACTCAGTTTGAATATTTAATATGCTGATTTTATTGAATAAATGGCGAAAAAGTGGCTCTTGTTTGTTGCTTGCCTGTCAAACCATGGCAAACAAGCATTCTTCTCCCTGACTGGAGCTCTTTATTACTGTATGGATTCTAGAATGTAATTATGCCCTATATCTGAGCTGCATTATACACACAATTATAATTCCCTAGCTGAACTATTTATTTATTACCAGGGGAGATATTTGTTCAGTTTTCATGGAGGATTTCTTTTTTGTTGGTGGTGGTGCTTCTCATTGCTTTGCCCTGTGTCAGGATGGACTGCCCAGGGGGAGCTGCTTGTTCTGAGCCCCTGACTGGTCCACTGACAGTTGGGATGAACTTCCCAGCCACATTTATTCATACTGTTGCAAAAAGATGCAGGGATAAAAAATTTCAGGGCTATAAATGTTTTAGAATGTTTGTACTGTTTTCAGAGCTTTCATGGGAAAGATTTTTTATTCTAGCTATTATCATCTTAGGAAATCTGATTTGAAATCTTTTTAGAAAATAGCTTTCTCTAGGTACAGCCTACTTGCCTAGCAGTTCACAAAGAAAGAGCCCTAAGCTAAATAGCGTTCACATCATTAAACATTTGTTGAAGACCTTACTCTAAGTCAGGTGTTGTGCTGGGCACTAGGGCACGGCGATGAGGAAGGCTTAGCTCCTACCTTGGAAGATCAGCATGAGAAACAGATCCATCATTTTAATTCTGAGAAACTCAGTAAATTCTGCACTATTGGTTTTCACTTAGTGATAGCATTGTCACATGCAATCACTGAGTTTTGCTGATTTCATATTATGTCTAAACCTTAGGCAGGAGATATAGATATGATAGGGGAGAACAGAACCATATAGTCTCTACCCTCATTGCAGAAGGGTAAAGGAACAGAAAGATAAAGGGGTGCCAGACAGACAATAATATAGTCAGAAAATATATCATTTTAGATGATGATTGCCATAACAATGAAACAGGAAGATGTGCTTGAGAATGTTTGAAAGCGGGAAAGGAGGAGATGGGTAGCCAGGCAAGGTCTCTAGGAGGTGTCCGTCATTGGAGCCGAAACGTAAGTGATAAGAAGTAGATTGGCACGAGATAAACTATGGGATGCCATTGGAGGACAACTTTCTGGGCAGAGGGAACAGTAAGTACAAGAGTTCTGGGGCAGGGATTGAAAGAAAGACCTGAGGTTGGAACGTAGCGAGGGAGGAAGAGAGAAAGATGAGGATGATGACGATGGACAGGTGGCTGGGACTGCGTCATTTCTGTCCTGTAGGGTGTGGAAAGGAGTTTTGTGTTTTATTCTATTATTTAGGGGGATACCATTTGATGGGATTAGAGACCGGGGATCTCTGCTTCCTTAGCCTAGACAGAAGCACAACTTCCAAACAAGGTAATGAGATGTTCTCTTCCTGGAGTAGAAGGAAGAGAAAGTGAATAAAAATGTCTGGAAACCTACTTCCCCTTCCATAAGGCTTATGGTGGTTCCTGCTTATCAACAGGTATCTTATCATCTCGTGCTAACTTGGGCCGTGCCCATTTTCTTCTCTTTCTTTAAAAAATATATTTCATTAATTATGCTATTACAGTTGTCCCATTTTTTCTCCCCTTTATTCCCCTCCACCCTGAACCCCCCCATCCCACTCCTTCCATCATTCCTCCACCTTAGTTCACGTCCATGGATTGTACATATAAGTTCTTTGGCTTCTCCATTTCCCGTACTATTCTTTGCCTCCCCCTGTCTATTTTGTACCTACCATTTGTGCTTCTTATTCCCTGTACCTTTTCCCCTATTCTTCCCCTCCCCCCTCCCCACTGATAACCCTCCATGTGACCTCTGGTTCTGTGAATCTGTTCCTGTTCTAGTTGTTTTTGTTTTTTTAGGTTCAGTTGTTGATAGTTGTGAGTTTGTTGTCATTTTACTGTTCATGTTTTTGATCTCTTCTTTTTCTTAGATAAGTTCCTTTAACAGTTCATATAATAAGGGATTAGTGATGATGAACTCTTAACTTGACCTTATCTGGGAAGCTCTTTATCTGCCCTTCCATTCTAAAAGACAGCTTTGCTGGATAGAGTAATCTTGGATGTGGATCCTTGCCTTTCATGACTTCATATACTTCTCTCCAGCCCCTTCTTGCCTGTAAGGTTTCTTTTGAGAAATCTACTGATAGTCTTATGGGAACTCCTTTGTAGGTAACTATCTCCTTTTCTCTTGCTGCTTTTAAGATTCTCTTCTTCTAAGGAGCTTATACCCTTTGCAACAGCATGGATGGAACTGGAGAGCATTATGCTAAGTGAAGTAAGCCAGGCGGTGAGGGACAAATACCATATGATCTCACCTTTAACTGGATCATAATCAACAAAAGCGGAAAGCAAGCAAAACATAACCAGAGACATTGAAATTAAGAACAGTCTAACAATAGCCAGTGGGGAGTGGGGAGGGGACAATGGGGAGAAGGGTTTTCAGGAATCGTGGTAGAGGACACATGAACAGAACTAAGGGGGAGGAGGGAGACTGGGGAGGGAGGTGGGGTTGGAGGGGAAGGGAAGAGGGGAGGGGAGACATTGCAAATAACTGTAATTGAACAACAATAAAGTAATTATTTTAAAAAAAAGAAACTAAAAACAGTCTGACAGTGGCTGGGTGGGGAGGGGACAATGGGGAGAAGGGTTTTCAGGAATCACGGTAGAGGACACATGAACAGAACTAAGGGGGAGGAGGGAGACTGGGGAAGGAGG
>PVJI01008931.1:0-68198 GCA_004026765.1 Micronycteris hirsuta
GTCCTGTCCTAAGAGCAGCGGGCATCCTTGGAGGGGCTCCAGTTTGGGGCAGTGCTGGGAATGTGTGTGACAGTACCAGATGTGGGGTTTGGATGCTCCCTCTGGCCGCTGTGTGGGGAACAGACTGGAGGGGCCCAGAGGGCCCTGGCAAGGCCAATAGGAGGCCCTGGCGTTTTCCAGGAGAGAAAGGTGGGCAGCCAGCACAGGGCCAGTGGCGGCGGTGATGGAGGAAATGGGAGCTGTGTGTGATTGTGGGAGCAGCAGGGCTTAGGGATGGGCTGGATTTCAGTCTTCTGCGACTAACCGCCCCATTTTCTCAGAAGCGGCCCACATCTGGTGGGGGCAGATTGGGCAGGTGGGCCGTGTTGAGTTGAAGTTCCCTGGAGAGGTAGAAGGAAGAAGTCAGCGCAGGCAGTTGGACGGACGGGCCTGGACTCAGGCCTGGAGCACGGAGATGGGTGTGTAGGTGCCTGAGCAGAGGCCCTGGCCAAAAGTGTGGTAGAGAACCAGGAGTGTGCCCCCACAAAAGCCCAAGAGAGGAGAGGGGAGAGCAGAACCAAATTCTCCTGTAAGGACAAGTACATTCAACTTGACATTGACCAAGGACTGAGAAATGCTCTTGGGTTTGGCAACACGGAGGTCCCCAATGAAAGAGAGGCTCCAGGCTGGCTCTGTCAAGGACTCTGGGACTGTGGGGCCCTCTCTTCCTTGCTCTGGGCTCGGCAGATCATCAAGACCCCCTTGAGGTGCCCTCAGCTCTCGTGTCCTATGGCCTCCGAGTCACGAGGTCTGTGCAGGGGTCAGGGGCTCTCTGTGAAGAAGCTGGCAGGCCTGGGTGAATGAGAGAGCGCTTCCTGGGTGTGCTGGCGGCGGGCAGCTCCCTGTCCCTGGTGATCTGGGGCCCCTTCTCTGAAGGGAAGGTAGCAAGCAGCGGGGCCTCCAAGCTGAGAGAGGATCTGGCTTTGCTGCCTTTCCAGGGGGCCTTCAGTGGACGAAGTCGCTGGAATAACATGGAGAAGGTCTGCACCTCCATCAACCTCAACAAGGCCTGCCGGAAGCTGGAGGAGCTGGGTGAGTCGGGTGGGCAGGGAGGGGCAGGCGCAGCGGCAGGGAGGCCGTCGGAGCCTGGCCTGAGCCGCCCCTGCCCCTCAGACGCCGGCATGGAGGCCCTGACACTAAACCTGACAGAAGTGGTGAAAAGGCAAAATCCCAAGTCCAAGAAGGGCTTCAACCAGGTAAGAGCTTCTGTCTCCATGAGGCCACGCCCACAGGAGACACGGGGCGTGTGTGTACACACCAGTGTGTGCGTGCCTGGGTGTGTGTGAGAGAGAGGTGTCTGCGAGGTATGGGGGCCTGGCGGGGAGGAGAGGCAGGGAGAGGGGTGTGGTTTGGGGGTGTGCACACAGGCGGAGTGCTGTGGGTGTTAGGAGGGAGGGGTGCCTTTGTGAGAAAGTGTGTGTGTGGCAAGGTCCTGTCCTAAGTCTGAGGCAGAGTGGGTGGAGACGGGGACCCAGGGCAGCCGCAGGGAGGGCAGTGCGGTTTCTCCTCGGGCACTTGCTTCTTCCAGACTCAGGGAAGGGCAGAGGATGGAGAGGAGCCAGGGCCGGACAGCGTCCTCAGAACCCCTCCCTGAGCTGGCCCTTAGCAGGGAGAGCTGCCCGACAAACCCCCGCCCCCTCCCCCACAGCTGCTTGGGCAGTTCCAGGGGAAGGAACTGCCAGGGGCTGGAATCTCTGTGGCCGGGGCCCTGGGGGCTGACCTGGGCCTTCCTTCCAGATTAGCACATCGCAGGTCAAAGTGGACAAGGTGCAAATTATCGGCTCCAACAGCTGCCCCTTTGCAGTGTGCCTGGACCAGGATGAGAGGAAGATCCTGCAGAGTGTGGTCAGGTAGGAAAGGGGGCCCTCAATCTGCTTCAGCTAAGTGGAGTCTAGGGCAGGGATCAGTTTCTGTATATTCCCACCCAGAGGCCTGGAAGTTGCTGGAGGGATGGGAGGCCTGTCCTTACCCCTGCCCTGCCCCCCAGGTGTGAGGTCTCACCTTGCTACAAGCCAGAGAAGAGCGGCCTCTGCCCGCAACCCCAGAGGTCCCCCCACCACACCGCGCAGGCCACGCCAGACCTCTGCTCCCTCCTGTGTCTGCCCATCATGACCTTCAGCGGAGCTCTGCCCTAGCGCGACCCTGCGCCGGCCTGGAGGGAAAACCTAAAGCAGCCTCTTCTGAGCCTCTCCCAGACGGTGGGCCGTGAGGGTCCTGCTCCTTGTGGGGAGCCGAATGGCCCTGTGGGGCCCGAGTCCTGCCACGGGCCCTGCACTGGGCAGGGGGTGGGGCCTGCATCCTCTCTCCGGGACAGAAACGGGCTTTGAGGGGGGGGGAGTTTGGCCACGCCATCCACCCCTCAGTTCCCTTGAGGTGGAAAGGAGAGCCGCCCTCTGAAGCCCCGGCCACTGACATGGTCAAGTGCCCTTTCAGGAAGGAAGATCGGTGGCTCCGGTGCTCTGGGGTGCGGCGCAGGCCTCCCCCCCTAACCTGTGGCCAGGCCGCCCCTTCCTTTGTCAAGGACTCGGGAAGCCCTTTGTGTCCAGAGTCCAGTCTCCTCTGCTCTGGAAACGTGGATGAGACTTTTTATTCTTGACCTTCAGTACCTCCCACCTCTCTCTCTGGGTCCCCGGGTCCTGAAAAACAGCACTAACACTTTACTCGTCCATTGTCAGGACCTGGTCAGGTTCTCTCCTGAGTCCCTTTCTAAATCTGAGGTCCTGGGCAGACAGGACAGGTTAGATTCAGTTGCGGCTCGGTTACCTTGTAACTAAATGACCAGAAGGAAGTCAATTAGCTTCTTCAAGGCTCCCTGTCCTCAGCACTAAGATGAGGGGAACCCAGTCCTCTTCAAAGGGCTGCAAAGGAATGGCAAAGTGCCCAGCCCCATGGCTAGCACAGAGCCGGTGCCCAGGAAAGGTCAGCGGCCTTGCTTTCCAAACGCTGGCTCCCCTTCTGGTCCTGGGGGGCTCTCACGGCCTATGGGAGGCTCTCCATTCATTCTTTTCCAGTTCCCCAAGACTGAGCGCTGAGGAGCGATTAGCTTTTCCCTCTGCATGGGGAACCACCTATGTCAGGGTGACGGGAGGGCTGCTCAGGTGCCCTGGCCTTCACCTCCTCCTCTCCCAGGTTGACCCCCATGCCCCCACTTCCATCTCCCTCGTTGGGCTGGTGCACATGGTGTGCAGAATCTTGCAGCCCCAAGTTCATCGGCACCTCTCTGATGCATGGGCAAGATCCCAGGGGAGTAGGGGGTAGCATGGCTGGTGTCACAGAGCTTTGGCCTGACTGGGGGGAATGGGGGCTGGAACAGGAGAGCAACAATGGAAAACTGCTGGGTGGGAGGAGTTTGAGGAGTCCGAAGTGCAGATGGGCTAGGGTGATAAGGTGGAGGGCAGGGCTTCGGGCCAGGATTTGAACTGGTAAATCACGCCCAGAGCCCTTCCTTCCTCTCCTCCTGCTCCATCCTGCTCCAGAGGTCTGGGCCTGTAGGCGCCCGTGAAACCCCAGTCCCAAGGATTCACACCTTGAGGGGAGTGAGTAGAGCCAGCTCCTACCTGGAACCACCATGTCTGCCCTGCCCTGGCCAGGCTCCGGAGAGCGATTGGCTGTGTACCTTCAATATTTTTTGTGTGAATAAATTATGTTACTATGTGTCAATGGGCATGTAAGAAGTATGAATGAAATGTAATATTATTGTTGAATAAAACATATTAATCTTGTATTTAATGACCTAGAGTTATTTTGCTGCATGACAATTAACTGCTAGTTGAGCAGTTCACAGAAATCATTTCACATATAGCAGAAATGAGATTCTTGGGGGATTTTTAAAAAATCTTTTTGTAATTTTCCTCTCTGTAGAAAATATATTTGTGCTTAAATTTTTCCTGACACTGTTCCAGAGGGAAGGAGGTGAGCTCAAAGCGGGCCCTCCGGATCTGGGCAGTTTTTAGACCTGAATCAGAGGGAGGGAGGGAGAGGAGAGAAGGCAAAGGTGTGACGGGGGACCCCTGCGCCTTGGGAGAAGCGCATAAGCACCAGGCTCCGGACACAGCTGCTCGGGAGGGAGGAAGGAGCCATGGCTGCTCTAGCTCTGCATTAGTAGCTACTGCAAACAGTAAAGCATACCTAATACTCTGGTATAGACTGCAATTACTTATTCTTGCTCCTGCGCCTGCAGGACATCTAGATGTAGGTTGGGCTAAGAGTGGCGTTGCTCCGAGCAACAGGCCGTGCTGTGGGTCTCTGGGGTACCAGGGGCCAGCATGTTAGCACAAGGCAGGTAAGCAGAGGCATGTGGTACCTCTGAGGGCCTGGACCTGAGCACAGTATTTACTCTCAACATTCAATTGGCCGAAATTGAAGAAGCACATCAACTCATAGGTTTAATAAACTCAGCAAATCTCACACTGGATGAAAGCAAAATTGCATGAGAAGAGCACTTCACCTCTGATGTTTTTCTAAAATCCCATAACCCTACTCCAATCACAAAGAAAATACCAGGTAACCCAGACTGTGGGGCATTCTACAGGATAAATGGACCTGTCGTCCTCTGGACAGTCAGCCTCGTGAAAAACAAGGAAGGGCTGAAGGCGAGTGAGGAAACCTGGAAACTAAACGCAATGCAGTGCCCGGGGTTGACTCGCAAACAGAAAGACAATATTAATGGGGAAACTGGTGAAGTGCAATAAAGTCTAGAGTTTACCTGTTAAAACATACACACACACACACACCTCATTATCAAACTCCTGGGGGAAAACCATTATTTTCTTAATTAGACTGGAAACTAATCTTTTTACTGCCTCCATTGTTACACATTTTCCAGAAATATAGTTGGAACCATCCAGTATGGAGCCTTTTCTGATTGACTTCGTCCACGTGGCAGCATGCATTTAGGGCTCCTTTGTGCCTTTCCATGGTTTCATAGCTCATTTCTTTCTGGCGCTGAATAATAGTCATTGTACTGCCCTGGCTGGTGTGGCTCAGTAGATTGAGCGCAAGCTGCGAACTGAAGTGTCGCCAGTTCGATTCCCAGTCAGGGCACACGCCTGGGTTGCAGGCCAGGTCCCCAGGGGGAGCCACATGAGAGGCAACCACATATTGATATTTCTGTCCCTCTCCTTCTCCCTCCCTTCCCTTCTGTCTAAAAATAAATAAATAAAAACTTAAAAAAAATAGTCATTGTACTGATGCAACCCAGTTTGTTTATTCGTTCACCAACCGAAAGACATCCTGGTGAATGCCAATTTTTGGCAATTATGAATAAAATTGCTATAAACACTCATGTGCTATTTTTTTGTGTGGACATGTGTTTTCCAACACATTTTGGTAAATACCAAAAAGCACAATAACTCAATTGTAATACATACATTTTTTTTTAATGCCAGACTTCCTTCCAAAGTGGCTGTGCGCTTTCTCATCCTCACCAAACAGATGAGAGTTCCTGTGGCCTCACACCTTCGTCGGCATTCAGAGCTGTGTTGTCGCTGTTTTGGGTTTTATCCATTCTAATGGGTGTGTAGTGATATCTCCTTGTTGTTTTAATTTCAGTTCGCCAATGACTCTGATGTTGAGCATCTTTTCTTGTGTTGATTTCCCGTGTGTATATCTTCTTTGGTGAGGTGTCTGTTCACATCTTTTGCCCATTTTTAAATTGGGTTGTTTGTTTTCTTAATGTTCAACTTTAAGTTTACTGTGTATATTTTGGTTACCAGTCCTTTATCAGATAACGGTTTTGCAAATATTTCTCCCAGCCCGTGGCTTGTCTTTTCTTTCTCTTAACAGTGCCTTCTACAGAGCAGATGGTCTCAATTTTAATGACATCCAATTTACCAGTTTGTTCTCTTCTGGCAGCTTGGAGCTTCCTCTAGGGCCCAGAATGCAGTGTCTGTCACCATTCTCAGGCCTCTCCCCCAGGTCCCTGGCATGCAATTCATGTGTCCTCCAGGGGAGCAGCCCGCTTTGCACCTCCCCCAGAGCCTCAGCCTTCCTGTCTCCCACTGCCACACCCACCACACCCTCGTCACGGGGATGGAGCCCCTGCCCTCAGAAGAGGACTTCTTGATTTTCTTGGGGAAGAAGCTGCTTCATCCTTTCCCATTTCTGAATCCTTCTATTTTGCCCCCCCAACCCTACCCATAAAATCAGGTTCTCTTGACAGTATCCCCACCTCTCTGGTGGCAAGGGCAGTGTGATGGAATTTCAATCTAAAATGGAACCAGAGGATATGAAATAGAAAACCTCATGCATCGTCAGGCAAACAAAATAGCCCTTGTAAATATGTATGCACCCAACATAGGAGCACCTAAATATATAAAGCAAATATTGATGGATAAAAGGGAGAGATCAACAGCAATACAATCACAGTAGGAAATTTTAATACCCCACTGACATCAATGGATAGATCTTCCAGACAAAAAGTCAAGAAGAAAACACCAGTCTTATGTGACACGTTAGGCCAGATGGATTTAATTGATGTTTTCAGAGCATTACACCCTAAAACTGCAGGATACACAATTTTTTAAAGTGCACATAAAACATTTTCCAGGATAGACCACATGTTAGTCCATAAAACAAGCCTCAGTAAGTGTAAGAAGATTGAAATCATTTCAAGCATCTTCTCTGACCACAATGTATGAAACTAGAAGTCTGTTATAAAAAACTGAAAACCACACAAACACATGGCGGGTAAATAACATGATAACTAAGCAAGAAATGGGTTAACAGTGAGACCAAGAACAAAATCGAAAGATACCTTGAGACGAATGAAAATGAGAACACAATAACCCAAAATCTATGGGACATAGTGAAGGCAATTCTAAGGGAAATTCATAGCAATTCAGGCCTACCTCAAGAAAAAAATCTCAAGAATTTAAACTTCATTTAAAGGAATCAGGAAAAGAACAAGAAACCAAGTCCAAAGTGAGTAGGGGAAAAAAAAAATCAGAGCAGAAATAAATAAAATAGAATCTAAAAACAATTACAAAAGATCAACAAAACTGAAAGCTGTTTCTCTGAAAAGATAAACAAGATTGATAAGCCTTTAACTAGACTCATCAAGAAAAAGAAAGGGAGGCTCCAAATAAAATCGGAAAGGAAAGAAGAAACTTGACCACTGACACCACAGAAATACAACGTATATAAGGAACCACTACAAACAATTATATGCCAACAAATTAGACAATCTGAAAGGAATGAATAAGTTTCTATAAACAGACTAGCCCCCATGGCTGAATCAAGAGGAATCAGGATATCTGAACAGATTGAGTACATCCAATGAAATTGAAGCAATAATTTTAAAAAGCTCCCAACAAACAAAAGTCTGGGACCAAATGGCTTCACAAGTGAATTTTACCAAATGCTGAAAGAAGAACTAACACTTATCTTTCTCGAACTATTCCAAAAAATTAAAAAGGAGGGAAGACTCCCAAGCTCATTTTACGAGGCAGTCATTATCCTAATTCCAAAACCAGGTAAAGATATTACAAAGAAAATTATAAGCCTATATCCCTGATGAAAATAGAGGCTAAATTTGTCTACAAAACATTAGCAAACCAAATTCAGAAATACATTAAAAAGATCATGCCCTGGCCGGGTGGTGACTCAGTGGATTGAGTGTCAGCCTACCAACTGAAAGGTTGCTGGTTCAACTCCCAGTCAGGGCACATGCCTGGGTTATGCGCCTCGTCTCCAGTAGGGGTGTGTGAGAGGCAACCAGTTAATGTTTTTCTTCCTCTCTTTCTCCTTCCCTCCTCTCTCTAAAAATAAATAAACTTATAATTAAATTAAATAAAAAGATCATATACCATGATCAGGTGGGATTTATTTGTAGGATACAAGAATGGTTCAACATTCACAAATCAATTAACATGGTATACCATAAACAAAATGTAGGATAAAAACCACATGATCATATCAATAGATGCAGAAAAAAAAATTTAATAAAAATCCAGTACCAATTTATGATAAAAACTCTCAGCCAAGTGGGAATAGAGGGAACATACCTCTATTAATAAAAGCCATAAATGACCAACCCACACCCAACATCATACTCAAAGGGGAAAAACTAAAAGCATTTCCCTTAAGATCAGGAACAAGACAAGGATGCCCACTTTCACCACTCTTATTCAACAGAGTACTGGAAGTCATAGCCACAGCAATGAGACAAGAAAAAGAAATAAAAAGCATCCAAATTGGAAAGGAAGAAGTAAAAATCTCATATGGTCATTATTTATAAATGGCATGACAGTGTATATAGAGAACCCTAATGATTCCATCAAAAAACTGCTAGAACTGATAAATGAATTCAGTAAAGTAGCAGGATACAAAATAAATATCTAGAAATTGGTTGCATTTTTATACACCAATAATAAACTATCAGAAAGTGAAACAAAGAAGATGATCCCACCAAAAGTGAAACTAAGAAAACAATTGCACCAAAAATAAAATATCTAGATATAAATTTAACCAAAGAGGTAAAAGACTTGCACTCAGAAAATTATAAGACATTGAAGAAAGAAAATTAAGAAAATACTAATAAATGGAAACATATACCATGCTCATGCATAGGAAGAATTAAAATCATTAAAATGTCCATAGCACCCAAAGCAATTCCTATGAAAATGCCAAAGGCATTTTCAACAGAAGTAGAACAAACAACCCAAAAATGTGTATGGAAACAAAAGACCCTGAATAGCGGCAGCATTCTTGAAAAAGAAGAACAAAGTTGGCAGCATCACACTACTTGTTGCCAGACTATCCTAGAAGGCCATAGTAATCAAAACGGCATGGCGCTGCCATAAAAACAGACACATCGATCAATGGAACCAAATAGAGAGCCAAGAAATAAAGCCACACTTACACGGTCATCAGCCTATGACAGGAAGCAAGAACATACAACAGGGCAGAGAAGGCCCATTCCATAAATGGTGCTGGGAAAGCTGGACAGACACATGCAAAAAAGTAAAACTAGCCCACCTTCTTACACCATGTGCAAGAATAAAGCCAAAATGGATTAAAGACTTCAATGTAAAACCTGAAGCCATAAAACTCCTAAAAGAACACTTAGTAAAATCTTGGACATTTCTCTTAGCAATGTTTTCTGACCTGTCTCCTTGGGCAGGGGAAGCAAAAGCAAGAACAAACACGTGGGCGCAACCGGACTAAAAAGTTTTCACACAGCAATGGAAATCATCCACAAAACAAAAAAGACAACCCACTGAGTGGGACAAGATATTTACCAATAATACGTCAAATAAGGGATTAATATCCTGAAATTATAAAGAACTGAGACAACTCAACATCAGAAAAACAAACAACCCAATTAAAAAGTGGGGAGAACCTCTAATCAGACACTTCTCCAAAGAGGACATACAGATGGCCAATAGACATGCGAAAAGTTGCTCAACATCCCTAATCATGAGAGAAATGCAACTCAAAACCACAATGAGGCATCACCTCACACCTGTCAGAATGGCCATCACCGATAAATCAACAAACAACAGGCGTTGGTGAGGATGTGGGGAAAGGGAACCCTAGTGCACTGTGGGCGAGAAGGCACATTTGTGCAGCCACTGTGGAGAACAGTATGAAGTTTCCTCGAAAAATTAAAAATGGAACTGCCTTACGACCCAGTGATTCTGCTTCTGGGTATACATCAGGGAAAAAACCCAAAACACTAATCCAAAAGAATATATGCACCTCAATGTTCATTGAAGCAGTAGTTCCGATAGTCAAGATATGGAAGCCACGCAGGTGCCCACCAATAGACAAGTGGGTAAAAAAGTAGTGGTACATGTATACAATGTAACATTCCTCACCCATAAAAAGAATGAAACCTTACCAACTGCAACAGCGTGGATGGACCTAGAGGGTGTTATGCTGAGGGAAGTTAGCCAGCCAGGGAAAGACAAGCGCCGTATGATCTCACGTGTACGTGGAATGGTCTGCTAGAAAACTGGATCGGGCGATGAAACACTGGCTGTCTGAATAGCTGGAGACACACGTATGCCGGCTTGTTCACACGCCTGCAGCAGTGTTTGCTCACACTCACCACGGGCGCTGAGGGCGTGGCCCCCTTGGACAGACCCCTCTGCTGTTCTGGCGGGGCCGGGGTGGGGGGTGGGAGAGGAGGCTGGTGTGACTACGCCGTTCTCCCCGTCACGGGAGCATAATGATAATGACAACGTACCCGCCTGTCTTCCACACGCCACAGCTTCCTCCTGCCTGCGGCAGGAGTTCCAGGTCTAGGAGGCAGCTACGATGGTCAGAAGCAGGCATGCTTCTAGGCAAAAAATTGTAACTATGCTGTTACACTGTATGTCAGAGTCCCTAAGGCCCTGATTGAGTGGGTTGTGCCGTCACACCTTCTGGCCCGAACAGGGTTAAGACGAACGTACCTGTATGGCCTGATGGTAGAAATCACCCGTTAGCCCTGTACCAATGGGGGGAAGGGGAAATAATAGCTGAGGGTAAGGGATGAGGCCATGGGTTATGCAAGGAGAGAAATCCAGTGTTTTTCACAAAAAGGCTCTGAGCTCTCTTATGCCAGGTGCCTGAGAGGTACAGCCCTGTATAGCTGAGACCATTCCTTTTTCTGGAACCTGAACCTCAAAGGAAGCCTGCACACCTGTGTGGCCTTGCCCCCGGGGACGTTTTTATCACACGCTATGATGATGGACTGGACTAATCATTAATGACTGAAAGGAACTCCAGGAATGCGCCAGTACTTCTGACCTTCATTTTCCAGGGTATAGCTGCCATCGCTGCGATGTGGTCTCACACTGGCATTGCTGGTAAAATTGTAATGCCGACATCGTCAAATGTGCTGGGAAATACATTTAAGCTAAAAACCTGCCATACGTACCCCACAGCCTCCTCCAAATGTTAGGTATATTCACAGTGGTACTGCTGCTATATCTGCAGCACAAACGCTCCATCCAATGCAGAGGTCACACAGCAGGATCATGTTGCCATAAGGTAACCAAGGTCAGAGGCCAGGAGAGGGGAGAGCAGATCGAGATTTACACCAGTCATGCGGTCAATGCCTTCATCAATTCTGCCCACAGAATGAAACCCCTGTGAATGTCACAGATGCTGAACTAAGTGGATTTTTGTTGTTGTTTGGTGAGCACACCGATGCACTGCGAGGGTGAGGTGCCCTGGCACCGCGGGGAGGGGCCAGGGTCCTCCCAGACCTCACCGTGTGTGCCCTTTGTAATAAAGCCATAATGACAAGTATAGAGCTTTCCTGAGTTCTGAGTCATTTATAATGAGGGAACTATCCAATTTAAGTTGTCATGGGAACCCCTGCATTTATAGTCAATCTTTTGGAAACAGGTGGCCTGGGGACCCCTCACTGCATGGTGTCTGAAGAAAGGGCAGCCTTGTGAAGGGCCCTGTCCCTACCCTGCGGGCTCTGACAGTAACTCTGGGTGGTCAGCGTCGGAGGGGCTCTGCCGCGCACCGGTGTGGGGGGAGGAGGGCACACCTGCGCCCACACAGCAACGGTGACGGGACTTTGTGTGCCATTTTGCTCTGTAAGGGGGGTGTCACTCCGGGGGAAAGACCCACACATGTGCAGACAATCACACCACACCAGCACGCACACAGGCGTACCCCATGCTCCGTGACACCGGCGTGTACCATCTAAACGGAATGCAGCCGCTTGTGGAAACATGGCCGTGGGTCTTTAGAAAGTCGGTTTCTCGCACTGCACTGTGAATCCTTCCTCCCACCAGAAAGCTGGAAGTGGGCTGGTTCTCTAGGGGAAAGCGAGCAAGGAGGGCTCACCTTGCTTAGCATCTGGGGTTTTTTCCTCAGGAAGTGACTGACCCAGAAAATGCATTTTTTTTGTTGTCGTTGTTTGTTTCTCTTGAGGCCACCAGCATTTACAGAAAAGAAAGCCCTGGGAGTATCAGGTCACGCAGTGTCCTGTTTGCACAGGTCACTGGTTCTGCTGACTTTAGCAAATCAGATGGGAAGCAGTGGTCAGGGTGAGGGAAACTATAGGCGAGAGCAGAGGACACTTACTCACGCCAGGGGGATGGGTCTCTTGAGTCTTTCTTGAGTGGCAACTAAAATATTCTTAATCAAAGAGGACAAATCGCTGCTGAAGAAATGTCCCCTCCCAACAGTGTGTACCTGACGCTCCCATAGCTGAGGGCCCGTGGAGCTGGGCACAGTCGGCCGAGACTATCCTTCCGGCCCCTCCAAGGAAACTGTAACTAACCTGTAATGCACATGCCCAGGTTTTCATAGACACTGAGTAAGAAAAATAAATCAAGGAAGCAACATTTCTTTTGTCTTGGAGGGTAAAGCATAGTCAATTTTATTCTTCTTAAACCACAGAACAGTCTTTGGTTGTACAAACATTGCTAGTTATAGTCTTGCCAAGAGGTTAGGGAGGGTGCAGTTAGTCAACGGCCAGATCTCCTGAGGGACCACTTTAAAATGCTAACACCCAAGATAAAATGTTTAGGTAAGGGCAGTGCTGGGGCTGGTAGAGGTCCCCCCCATGCCAAGGCTAGGATAAGTGTTAATACCATGACCCTCTAGGACAGGAGGTTCAAACTCATTTTACTGGGCGCCACATCAGCCTTGCGGTTGCCTTCAAAGGGCCGAAATAATTTTAGGACTGTATAAGTGTAACTACTCCTTAACTGTTAAGGAGTTGAAATTACATTCTGCCCTTTGAAGGCAACCGTGAGACTGATATGGCCTCCAGTGAAAATGAGTTTGACACCCCTGCTCTAGAAGGACACCGGGCCCAGCCAAAGTGCATTAGTGCACCTCCTTGGGGCCAGTAGCTCCGCGGCAAAATCTGGGGACAGTTGTTTCAGGGAGGTGTAGGGGATGGGCTGGGGGAGGGAGTTGGCAGGTGCTCAGGCAGCCTCTTCAGGGGCCCATGGCTTGCTCTGTCCCTCCTGGGACTTGCTCTGTGTCATCCTGGCCGCCCTCCACAGCACACACTTCTCTGCTGAGCTCTATGATGCTTTTTTATTTTTTATCCTCACCTGAGGCCATTTTTACATTGAGAGAGACAGAGAGGGAGAAAGGAACATCGATGGGAGAGAGACACATCACAAGAGAAGACCCGGAATTGAACCTGCAACCCTGCAGTTACGGGACAACGCTCCAACCAACTGAGCTGCAGCTGCCAGGACCACTTCCACGCAATTCCACACCCATCTTCATCATCTGGAGCTTGCTGGGGTGAGGCGTGGCCCCGATGCTACAGGCCCTGCTTCTCAGCAGCTGCCTCCTGGGTATTCTTGTCACCTTAGGGGCCCCCAGGAGCTTGATGACACCGACTCAGGGTGTCGCTTCAGCTCTTAGAAGGGCTGCCCTGCTGCCTCGGGGCCTCAGGCTGGGCGGGGACTGCTGGGACCCCAGGTAGTCTGGGCATCACCCTAGGTCTCAGCCAGCCTTGAGCCTTGAGGCTGAGGTTGCTGAGCCACAGCACCAGTCTCTGCAGCCAGTTCCCAGGCACATCCAGCATCGGCAGCTCGGCTGTGTGGGCAAGTTCCCGCAGCAGGACGACCAGGTGGTTGTCCCTCAAGGAGAGAACACAGGCCCCGCTCTCGGGCCGCAGCACCTCAAGGCGGTTCCAGTGCATGTTGATGTTGGTCGCTTGGTCAGCTTGGTCGGCTTCCCCAGGGAGTGGGCCAGGCCTTCAGCAGGTTCTCTGTGACGACTGGCTCAGACGAGGTCTCGCAGGACTCGATGGCCTCAGTCACCTTGCACGGGTGGTTCTGGTCCACCTTTAGGGCGGACAGCTGCTTCAGTTGACCTAGGCTATGAGGAAGCCTCTGCAGTAGGATCTGGGAGAACAGCCAGTAGGTGAACGGCACCACCCCCACCCCAGCTCCCCAGCAGCCTCTAGTTGGTCTCCAACACACCCAGGCACACCAGGCGGTGCGCAGGGTCTATGCTCCAGAGGCGGTGTCGACAGCCGGTTCCAGCCCAGCCCCAGCTCACCAGGTTGGGCAGAGCGCCCAGGGTGTCAGGCAGCACTTGCACATCATTGCCTCCCAGATCCAAAACATGGGGGTTGCAGGCAGGGACTTGAGCACGCTCCACTGGAGCTCCAGGGTCCCCGGGTTGACCCGGTTGCCCAGATTCCCCCCAGCCGCTGTCCTACCGGTAACTGGCCCTGCTTCAGGGGCCTGGGCACATCAGAAGGGGCCTCACTGCATGGTGGAAAGAAAGAAAGTGTTGGCCTCGTGGCCTCAAGCAGGCCTCACATTTCTAATCTGTAAAAGGGGAAGATGAGGTCTTTGCATCCGTTATCCATTGCTTGTAAAAAAAAGCATCCCAAAGTGTAGTGGGTTAGAATAATAACGTTTATTCAGTCCACCCTTCTGGGTGCAGGGCTTGGCTGTGGGTTTCCCTTTGTATCTGTGGTCAGCTGGCAAGTCGGGCCCCGATGGCCTCCCTCACGTGTCCAGGGTTTGGCAGCTGCTGGATGGGCGATGGTGTGTGACTGGGCTGCCGGGTTCTCGGCCTCCACAGGCCGCCTGGCCTTGTTCACAGGGCAGTGGGGGTCAGAGCGCGGCAGGACGGAGCGACTCCAGGCAGCAGCATCTGTCACACTCACAAGTCTACTCTTCTGTGTGCTTCCTGTCGCCGAGCGCCCCCCTCCCCCTGTGGCCAGAGCGTGATCAAGGTCAGAGTCCATGTGTGAGGGAACACCCACCACAGGGCATGGCTAGACGAAGGAGAATACCTTGCGGCCACCTGTGCGATTGGCCACCCGGTCCCCGGCAGAGATATTGGGAGGGGAGGTGAGAACTGACTGAGTAGATTCAGAGTAGGAATCATAAAAATAATGGCAAACAAATGCCTGCCCATAGTAGGAGAGCAAAACACATTAAACAAACAATTCTCGTTTTATAGATGACGTTCACAGAAGTTGAATAACCTCCAGGGTAACGCAGCCAGTTTGTGGGAAAGCTGAGATTTGCACCCAGGCAGTCTGCTTCCAAAGCTCACATTTCCAGCTGCCGTCCTCTGCCTGCTTGGCCGCACATTCATTCTGCCCTGTCATTAATCAGGACTGAAAGGAGCCCTAATCTGGGTTGCAAACCCTGTTTCTCCCTCTGATCCTCCCCCTCATTGTTCTCAGACACCGGGACTACCTGGCCTCACTTTAGGAAGCCAGATGACTGTTCTCCTCATCTGTACCACAGGGTCAGGGCAGTCAAGCCAGGCACAAAGTAGAAACCAGAGATCATTTGTTTAAATAAATCACCCACTGAAACCCACAGAGACCTAATGGAGAGTCTCAACTTTCATCCTCGCCAGGCTGTGATGAGGTCTCCCAGCCCCCTTGGGACCAGGGGCTGTGGCCGGCGGTGGTGTCAGCGAAGGCTCAGCAGGGAGCCAGGACTTTCATCCCCGCCAGATATTAAGAAAGTTGGTCCTCCACTCCCTGGTGTCAGGCAGGTATGAGGAGAGCCTACACTTCCAGCCAGCAGTATGTTGAAAGCAGTAAAGAGGGGGTGCCCCTCTCCCCACTGTGGTGGTATCAGGAGGTTTTCACCACCACCCAACGGCGATGAGGACAGGTGCGACCAATAATGAGATACTCGCGCTGGTCCCTATGGCACAGGCGTCACTAGAGCCCCGCGGGGAGCAGATCTGCACCCTCCCACCCACCAGCAGTAGGGAGAGCCTCACTGCTCAGACCTTAATGGAGGCTAAGCGGGGAACCTGGGTGTCCACACTCACCTGGAAGTATGAGACAGGACCCCACCCTTCAGCAGACTCAGAAAATACAGCTAAAGCAGATGGTTTAAATGAGACCCAGAGGTATATACTACTCAGACATCCAGGTTTCAATCCCTGGCCCTCCACCCTAGCCCCCAGCCTGAACACATTGCCTGGCCAAGAGGCCTGGATTGGGTGGCATTGGCCCCTTGCCAGCATGGCCTGGTGAGCAGCCAGCTGAGGGGACTGTGTCGCGGTAGGTGACAGTCGTGTAAACTTGGGGTTGAGCAAAGATTGCTGTAAAGAGCAGGTGTGACTACCAATAGGAATAAGGATTCTACTGCATGGGTAGTAGAAATGTTCTAAAACCAGCAGGGTGATCGTTTCACAACTTGACCAATTTACCCAAAATCATTAAGCTGCACACTTAGAAAGTGTGGATTTTATGGTGTGTAAATTATACCTGAATAATGTAGTTAAAGAAAGAGTAAAGTAATTTAAAAAAAAAAGCCTGGACTAAAAGTTAAACTCACTGATGGGGGTAACTTTTAGTTTCAAATAGCCTGGGGTCACAGAGGAAACTTATTCTACTATGGAAACTTGTCAAGTAGACCATAGGCTGCTTAAAAATAAGTCGTTTAACATGAGAGACAAAATATTTAGTGTCCCAAAAAGAAAAAACTAAAAAAGAGACCAATCTCCTGAGAGTGTCAACCACAGGTCAGATTTAAGTCACCACAAGGGGGCAGCATCCCTCCACCTCTCCCTCCCCACCTGTGCCAAGATCTGCTACGTTGGTACTACATTAGCCTATACTCAACCTATCTCTAAAAATAAAGGTGAAAAGGTAAAGTTTGTAAAAAAAAAAAAAGAAAAAAAGAAAAGAAAAGAAAAAAGAGGAGGGGAGAGAGAGAGAGAAAGAGAGAAAGAAAGAAAGGACGGAGGGAGGGAGGGAGGGAGGGAGGAAGGAAGGAAGGGGGCACCACACATGAATTCTTGAAGGACACTATTCTGCAATCAAAGTAGGAATATTGTAGTCGGGCCAATAATGCAAGCAAGTCAGTAAGCTTTTTCTATAAAGGGACATGTAAGATCTCTGTCATGTATTCGCCTGTTTTGTTTTTGTTCTTACAACTCTTTAAAAATATAAAAACCATTCTTAGCTTGGGGATGTACAAAAACCAAGCAGGTGGCTGGTGCCTCGGGTGGAGTATTAATGTTCCTTTACAGCGATAAGCAAGAGATGAGGAATTCTACCCCTACTTCACACTCTTCTGGTCAGAGGTAAAAAGTCTATCTCTGGTTTTAAAGTAGTCACCGCAAATCCACCAGCAAAGGTGGTTTGAAGAGAGACTGGGACGAGCAAATCTGCTGCCAGGTTCTGAAGAACAAAATTTTATCATTTTTATATTTTCCATGTTTGAAAGACTAGAGGGGATGAGAACCCTTGCTTTTCACTGCTCACACATCAGTGTTTTGAGTACATACACGTTACTCTTGTAATCGTCTTATAGTTTGTAAGAAGACGCACAAAATAATATTCTTTCTAATGGATTGAGCTATTCATCAATAGAAAAGATGGGCCTTTCGGTCAAGATTAAGGGGGACTGCGGAGCTGGTGTTCAGTGGGGACAGGGCTCCATCTGAGAAGGTGGTACGCCTGGAGCAGGATGGTGGTGCGCACACACTTAAGACCCTTGAACTGCACACTTAAAAATGGTGAGGATGGTAAATTTCATGTTTGGTATGTTTTAACCAGGAAAAAAGATTAAGGGAGGATTCAGAAGTGAATTGTACACTGGCCGCTACGAGGTGGGGCTAAAGACTCAAAGCAAGCACACACAGCCGGAAAAACACTCGGCCGGGAGGCATTCCAAACACACGCGCTGTGTGTACCAAGTCTTCGCTTGCCATACACAGCTGCCCATTCGTCACCCCGCACCCCTTGCCCCACCACGAGGACCACTGGCACGCGGGCACATGACTGCGATTTGGCAGAAATGACTCCAAATGGATTTCTAAAATTAAAATAACAAATTAAGAATTTAGCTAGAAAAGCACAAACTGATTTTTTTCTCCAACAAGTAAGTATCGAGTACCCACTCTACACCAGGCTTTAGGGGCAATGACGGTAAGGCCGACCAGATCCTGCCCCAGCTCCAATCCTCGGCAGGAAGCTTGCACGCTTATAACAAACCGAGATGACTGTCACCACAAGGCAAAGCAGGCGAACTAACAGAGTTCCAGGGGAGCCGAGATCTTTTACACGTGACAAGAGGGTGTGACAGCATCTAAGACATTTCGCGGATTCGAGCTGGTAATTTAGAACATGTTTAACCTAGCAACTGTGTAACTCCCCTGGTATTATCCCTCTCTTTTCAATTCTTTTCTCCCCACAAAGTTTGCTTATAACTCTCTGCTCATAATTATGCCAGAATCTCAGAGTTCTCACAAAGCCATCAGAAGCAACAGGTTAATGTCGTAAACAGAGCAATGCAGAAAGGTGAGGTTTTCTCAAAGTGAGTAGTTTCTGTACATTCATTCCATAAGTAAGTATTGAACACATCCTACCCGCTACCCACTGTGCTACACTGTCTAAATGGTAAGATGTATCAGTCACACCTTCCAGAGCTCACAGGCTGGAGAAAGTTGACGACAGATGAGACCCCAGTGACTAGGGGACAATGACGAGTCACACTGGCGGGGGGTGGGGAGAGGAGGTAAAAGAAAGTTTTCAGGAGACCTAAATGGTTGTCCTTTTTTATTATGAAATATTATAAGCATATACTAAAATTTGGAGAGCATCCTAACACTTGAGTATCCGACACCCAGCTTTGTCAAATGTTTGCATTTCCCACCCCTTCCCCAGCTTTGTCATAAATGAGACATTACGGGTAATAAAAAGACTACACAAGGTGTTCATTCTCACCAATAAAGAAACATCCAGCCCGGCTGGTGTAGCTCAGTGGATTGAGCGTGGGCTGGGAACCAGAGGGTCCCAGTTCGATTCCCAGTCAGGGCACATGCCTGGGTTGCGGGCCAGGTCCCTGGTGAGGGCCACGTGAGAGGCAACCATACATTGCTCTTTCTCTCTCCTTTCTCCTCTCTCTGAAAATAAATAAATAAAATCTTAAAAAGAAACATCCAGTAAAATGGGATTCCATTTTTCTCTCATCACCTTGGGAAACATTTTAAAAATTGATTAATATGAAATGTTGGCAAGAGTGTGGGAGAATGGGTATTCATAGAGTAGAGAAAGTATTTCCCAAGTCAGACAGCAGCATCAGCTTTAAAGAAATACAATACATGTGACCCAGCAACTGGACGTACAGAACACAGCCGACAAATTACCCACTGGCGCGAGTGCACAAAGGCATCACACGCTCTGGCAGCAAGTGGATTGTGACACAGACCTTCTCTGTAGTTTAACCAATAACTGGAGTACCTTGCAACTAATAAATACAGTGAGTCTGATGTATACGAAGTGACTTGGAAAGAGGTCTGCCGTGTGGCAAATTTAAAAAATAAGATTCAAGAGTGTGCAGCATCTCCGCGGCCCACAAAATCTGAAACATTTCTGTCTGAGTGTATTTGGATTTCTCTAGTATCAAATAGTCTCCTCCAATGGACAGCCTACTTACTATACACGTTGTTTTGCACCTGGCTTTTTTCACTCAATATTTCATTGTATTTATGCAACAATTTAAACTGCTTACTGGTGTTAGTTGACTTATTTCAATGTTTTGCTATTATCTCTGAACACTTCAATAAATTACCTTGCTCATATATGCTGACGTTGGCACATATACTAGAATATCTAGAGAATAAATTTCTAGAAGTAGAATTGAATGGGACAAGGCATACATTTCAAAATCAGCACCAAATGGATATACCTATTTTCTACCCCCTTGCCAGCCACATTATCAAATGGCTTGATATTTCAAGCTTCAGTAGATGGAAATTTTCAATTTATACCCCTCACAAGTACAGCCTGGGCATCCCTTCGTGTTCAAGAGCCATTGGTACATCTTCTCCATAAACCGTCTCTAAATATCCTCACCCGCTTTTCCGCTTGACTACCGAAGTCTCTTAGTGCTTGGAAGAAACTTTTTATGTTGATATTAATAAAGTTAGCTCCCTGAAATGAACTGAAAACATTTTGAGTGTGTTTTTGCAAATATTTTATGTGGTCTAACTCATCAGTCTTGCCCAAGCACATGTGCACTCCGGATTTGGTGTCATACTTAGAAAGACGTATACTGCATTTCCCTCTAAGACTTCTTTATTTCTTTCTCGCTTGCCTGCCTTCCTTCCTTCCCTTCTGTTTCAGATCTACTGGGCATTCATTTTGGTATAGGGTTCCAGCTTCTGCTTTTTCTAAGTGGCTGTTCCATTGTCTCGGCATCATTTGTTAATCATCTTTTCCCCACTCATTTGAATGCTGCCCACATCTCACACTATATTCCCAAATGCATCCGTATGTCTAGTATGTCTAGTTGTGACTCTAGTCTTTTCCTTTGATCTGTCAAGTATCAGCGCCATTCTTTCATTTACTGAGGCTTTACGTAGTTTTAAAACACCTGGGAGAGTTTGTCCTCCCCAGCACTCATTACTTTCAGAATTTTTTTTAGATATCATGTTACTTAACTTTTTGTTTAAATCAAAAGGAAAATATCAGTCCCCAAAATAACAATACAGAGGTCACAGAAATTCCACTTCTGGATATTTATGTGAAAAAATCCAAAACACTAATTTGAAAAGATAGCCCTGGCTGGTGTAGCTCAGTGGATTGAGCACGGGCTGGGAACCAAGGGTCGTAGGTTCGATTCCCAGTCAGGGCACATGCCTGGGTTGCGGGCCAGGTCTCCAGTGAGGGCCACGTGAGAGGCAACCATACATTGCTGTTTCTCTCCCTCTCTTTCTCCCTCCCTTCCCCTCTCTCTAAAAATAAATAAATAAATAAATAAAATCTTAAAAAAAAAAGAAAAGAAAAGATATATGCATCCCTATGTCCATTGCAACATTATTTACAATAGCCAAAACATGGACGGTCTAAGTATCCATCAGTAGACAATTGGATAAAGATGTGGTGCATATATACAGTGGACTATTACTCAGCCATAAAAAGAATGAAATGTGAAGTTAATGTTAACTTCCAGTCAAGCTGGAGGTGTAGGCAGATATGCTGTGCCTTGTCAAACAACCAAAAGAAGGACAACAACAAATTTAAAAACAAAAAACAACCAGAACTGACAGAAAATTGAACTGTATGGAAGTCCAGCAACCAAGGAGTTAAAGAAGAAACATTCATCCAGACCGGTAGGAGGGGTGGAGAGAGGCAGCTGGGGGTGGAGAGGACTTGTGGTAAGGCAGCGGCTGGAGGATCAGGCGAGGTGGTGGCTGGCAGACTGGGTGGTCCCACATTTGTGTGCAGATAAATCAGAAGGAACAAGTGGGGAGCGAGACAGACCGCACAACCCAGGGTTCCAGTGCAGGGAAATAAAGCCTCAAAACCTCTGACTGTAAAAACCTGTGGGGATTGAGGTGGTGGGAGAAACTCCCAGCCTCACAGGAGAGTTCACTGGAGAGACCCATAGGGTCCTAGGACATACACAAACCCACCCACCTGGGAATGAGCACCAGAAGGGCCCAATTTGCTTGTGGGTAGCCAGGGAAGTGACTGAGAGCAGAGCAAGCAGCATTGTTGCCTCTCAGGCTCCTCCACCACATACAGCACCACAATACAGTGACGTAGGTAACCCTTCCCTGGTGAACACCTAAGGCTCTGCCCCTTACTATGTAACAGGTGTGGTGAGACAAAAAAATGGTCCAAATGAAGGAACAGATCAAAGCTCCAGAAAAAATACAACTAAGTGATGAACAGGTAGCCAACCTATCAGATGCACAGTTCAAAACACTGGTAATCAGGATGCTCACAGAAATGTTGAGTATAGTCGCGAAATGGAGGAAAGAGTGAAGGCTATGCAAAGTGAATTAAAGGAAAGGTACAGGGAACCAACAGTGACAGGAAGGAAACCAGGACTCAGAACAACAGTTTGGACAAGAAGGAAGAAATAAACATTCATCCCTGGCTGGCATAGCTCAGTGGATTGAGCATGGGCTGCAAACCAAAGGGTCACAGGTTCAATTCCCTGTCAGGGCACATGCCTGGGTTGCAGGCTAGGTCCCCATTGGGGGCCATGTGAGAGGCAACCACACACCGATGTTTCTCTCCCTCCCTTTGCCTCTCTAAAAATAAATAAATAAAATCTTAAAAAAAAAAAAAAAAGGAACACTCAACCAGAAAAGAATGAAGAAACAAGAATTCAAAAAGATGAGGCGAGGTTTAGGAACCTCCAGGACAACTTTAAACATTCCAACATCTGAATCATAGGGTTGCCCGGAAAAGAGGAAGAGAAAGACATTGAAAACTTATTTGAATTAATAATGAAGGAAAACTTCCCCAGTCTGGCAAAGGAAATAGACTTCCAGGAAGTCCAGGAAGCTCAGAGAGTCCCAAACAAGTTGGACCCAAGGAAGCACACACCAAGGCACATCATAATTACATTAGCCAAGATTAAAGATAAGGAGAGAATCTTAAAAGCGGCAAGAGGAAAGTAAGCAGTTACTTACAAAGGAGTTCCCATAAGACTATCAGCTGATTTCTCAAAAGAAACCTTGCAGGCAAGAAGGGGCTGGAAAGAAATATTCGAAGTCATGAAAGGCAAGGACCTACATCCAAGATTACTCTATCTAGCTAAGCTATAATTTAGAATGGAAGGGCAGGTAAAATGCATCCCAGATAAGGTCAAGTTAAAGGAGTTCATCATCACCCAGCCCTTGTTATACGAAATGTTAAAGGGACTTATCTAAGGAAAAGAAGATAAAAAACTATGAACAGTAAAATAACAACAAACTCACACCTATCAACAACCGAACCTAAAAAAACAAAAGCAAACTAAGTAAACAACTAGAACAGGAACAGAATCACGGAAATGGAGATCACATGGAGGGTTATCAGTGGGGAGGAGGAGGGGGGAAAATGAGGGATAAGTTACAGGGAATAAGTAGCATAAATGGTAGGTAGAAAATAGACAGGGGGAGGTTAAGAACAGTATAGGAAATGAAGAAGCCAAAAAACTTATATGTACGACTCACAGACATGAACTAAAGGCGGGGAATACGGGTGGGGGGGGTGCAGGGAGGAGGGGAATGAAGGGGGGAAAATGGGACAATGGTAATAGCATAATCAATAAAATATATTAAAAAATAGAATGAAATGTTACCATTTGTGACATGGAGGGACTTAGAAGGTATTATGCTAAGTGAATTAAGGCAGACAGAGAAAATCAAATGTTATATGTGACATCTAAAAAAACGCAAAACAAACAGAACAGAGAAACAGCTGCAGTGCTACAGCAAATAAACTGAAGGTTCCCAGATGGGGGGGTGGGGGGACTTGGGGGGCTGGCTGAAAATGGCAAGGGGGTTAAGAAGCACAAATTGGCAGTTACAGAGTAGTCACGGGTATGCCAAGTACAGACAGCACAGCGAATATAATAAAAAATATTGTAATAACTACATCTGGTGTCAGGTGGATGCCAGACCTAGCAGGGGAATCACTTCATAAGTTATTTAAATGTCTAACCACTGTGCTGTACACCTGAAACTAATATAAAATTGAACATCAACTGTAATTGAAAAATTAAAATTACAAAAGAATAGAACTTGGCTACACTGAATATATATATTTTACATTTCTTTAAAGATATGATGTTTTATATTAATTATGTGTAAAAAAAGGAATTGAATAATAAATTTATGACCAGAATGTAAAAAGCACAGGGGTCGTCTATGGACAGGGGGTGGGGAAGCAGGAGCCTGGGTGAAGTCAGCCAGAGGAGTGAGGAACAGGACAGCGGGCATGGACCCCGCGGCGCAAGCCCCAGGGAGCGCCCAGACTTGGAGGGGAGGCAGAGCAGCTGCGCACAAGGATGAAAACAATTTAATTAAAGATGGCGTCTTTAAATAAACCAGGAGTGAGAAATAACAGAAATCCCACAGGGCAACAACCACCGAGGCTCCCTAACCCATGAAACTCCACAACCTCACAAGAAAACCCCCCGGTCCAACCAGATTCCTCATGTAGGAGCCACACTCAAAGCCCTTGGTCCTCATCCCACTTCATTCCCTGCTGGTTTGCAGGACACTGTCTGCCATCACAAATCCCTGGAGCATGTGGATCAGACTAGTTTGATTTACTCTGTCTGCAGGAACAGCCTAGGTAACGGAGAGATGCCAATGTCCTAGATCGCACAACATTCAAAACAGAAGGCAGTGGGATTCCAGAAGAAAGACTGATGCGTCCGAGGTCTCCGCTCCATGTTCTACAACTTTGTCTGTCAGATGATTTGTGAACCCTTTGAACAGAAAATCATGAATACGCGGAGTCAGTATGGGATCGCTAAGATGTCTTGACAAACCAAGCCAAACAAATGTGGTAAAATAAATCAGCTCAGCAAAGCATTTGGCTGAGCTCTGATAAAGTAGCAGGAAGTCACTCCCACAGCCAGTACCCCTCCCCCACCAGACACCAAGCCTTTTCTCTATGGCACTTTCATGGCATGCAGAACTCTTCTGTGTATTCATTATTCGAATACACCTCATCGCTCATTTATTCTTAGAGTCATATTTGGGGTCTCCTCATTTTGAATACATCAAAACATCCAGCACAAAAAAAGCTCAAGCAACACATGAAACACAAATTTGAACTGAGATGGAAAAGTATGAAGTGACGTTGTACACAGGCAGGTGCACGGCTGAGCCAAATCACCAGGGTGCTGGCTGAATGGATCGCGGTCCCTTAGTGCTAGACCCAGGGCTCTGACCCCCATCATCTGCTAGTCAATATTCTGAAAAATTACTCAAATTGAAGCCACAGATGGGATGTTTTTATTACCTGCTAAGGCTCTTCTTTGAAACTGGCAATATACAATCAGAATGGAATCTTAATAGATTTGAAAGGACTATAAAATTAAAAAGATGTACACAAAAACAAATAAAATACATTTGTGTTAAGTATCAAAAAGTAAGGTCAAAGATTTGCTCAGCACTAGCTGGTGTGGCTCAGTGGATTGAGCGCCAGCCTGCAAACCAAAGGGTCACTGGTTCAATTCCCAGTCAGGGTACATGCCTAGGTTTCCCCGCCAGGTTAGGTCTCCAGTAGGGGGCATGCAAGAGGCAACCACATATTGAAATTTCTCTCCCTCTCTCCCTCCCTTCCCTTCTGTCTAACATAAGTAAATAAAATCTTTAAAAAAGAAAAAGATTTGCTCAAAAAGCTCGAAGATATAAAATATTGACCAAATGTAATGTGTGGGTTTTTTTTGGATGCTGATTCAAAGAAACCAAATGTTTAAAATTCTTAATACAGACAGAAAAATGTATCACTGACAAGGTATTTGATATTGAGAAAGTCTCAATTTTTTAGGTGTGATGTCATTAGCGTATGTTTTAAGAATAAAGAGTTCTTAGTGACTATCAATGGATGGATAAGCAAAATGCGGCATATGTGTAAAATAATATTCAGCCTTAAAAAGGAAAGGCATTCTGAAAGATGATGCACCATGGATGGACCTTGAGGACGTTTTGCTAAGTGAAACAAGCCAATCACAAAAAAAGACAAATACCGTACGATTCCACTTCTATGAGTGGTCCTTAGAGTCCTCATACTCACAGAGACAGAGAGGGGCGCGGCGGGTGCCAGGGCTGGGGGAGGGCACGGGCGGCACCGGTCGGCGGAGCTTCCGCTGTCCCAGGTGAGCGTCGCTGCAGGGAGATGGCGCTGACCGCTGCGCAACCACGTGAGGGCGCTTTAAACCGCTGAGCTGTGCACTTAAAGTGGTTAAGATAATAAATCTTATGTTATATATATATTTCCACATAAAAGAACAAAAAGAGTCCTTCCCTCTAGAGAAAGTATTGAACTCATATTGGAAAGGTTGTGAGTTTGATTCGTGGTCAGGGCACATGCCTAGGTTGTGGGTTGGACCCCTTCCTGCTCAGGGTATACATAGGAGGCAACTGACTGACGTTTCTCTCTCTCCCCTGTTTTCTCTCTAAAAACAAGAAAAAAATGTCCCCGGGTGAAGATTTAATTTAAAAAAAATTTTAAGTAGACAAAGTACTAGATCCTTTCCAGTTCTCAAGGCCGACAATTAAATGAATTCAAATTCAAATCTGACACTGAGTCATCAGAGAAATGCAAACTGAAACCACAATGAGATATCACCTCACATCTGTCAGAATGGCCATCATCAATAAATCAACAAAGAACACGTGCTGGCGAGGATGTGGAGAAAGGGAACCTTTATGCAACTGTTGGTGAGACTGGTGCAGCCACTGTGGAAAGCAGTATGGAGGACCCTCAAAAACTTAAAATGGAACTGCCTTATGACCCAGTGCCTCTACTTCGGGGTATGTATCCAAAGAAACCCAAAACATTAATTCACGAGAATACATGCACCCCTATGTTCATTGCAGTGCTATTTACAATAGCCAAGGTATGGAAATAACCCAGTACCCACCAATGCACAAGCGGATAAAATAGTAGTGGTATAGCCCTGGCTGGTGTGGCTCAGTGGATTGAGCGCCGACCTGTGAACCAAAGTGTCCCCAGTTTGATTCCCAGTCAGGGCACAAACACGGGTTGCAGGCCAGGTCCCCAGTAGGGGGCGCATGAGAGGCAACCACACATTGATGTTTCTCTTCCTCTCTCCTTTCGCCTCTAAAACTAAATAAATAAAATATATCTTTTTAAAGTAGTGGTACGTATATACAATGGAATATTCCTCAGCCATAAGAAAGAATGAAATCTTACCAATTGTGACAGCATGCATGGACCTAGAGGGTACTATGCTAAGTGAAATAAGTCAATCAGAGAATAAGTCATCAAGAATAACTCACATGATTTCACTCATATATGTAATCTAAAGAACAAATGAACAAACGAAACAGAAACAGACTCACGGACACAGAGAGTAGACAGATGGTGGCCAGAGGGGGTGGGGTTGGGGACTGGGTGAAAAAAGTTGAAGGGATTAAGGAATAAAAATTGGTAAAGTACAGCATAGGGAATCTAGTCAATAAAATTGTAGTAACTCTGTGTGGTGCCAAGTGGATACTTGAAACATCAGGTGGACCACTTTGTAAAGTACATGATTTCCTAACCACAGTGGTCTTCAGTTGACACTAATACAGAATAATACTGAATGTAAACTGTAATTGAAAAAAGTAAAAAAAAAAAAAAAAAAAGACAAGATGTATTCGTCTGACTAGGAGGGACCGGACAGGGCTGTTCTGGAAAGAGGAGTGAGGGTCTGCAGAAAAGGTCAGCAACCTCACAGCCCCAGGGCAAGTCACAGGAAGACTCCCAAAGGCCTGGGCAGAGAGAGGAAGCTAAGACGAAGGCTCAGCTCCTCCCTGCAGGGGACAGCTCCGGAGCTGTCAGCAGGCACCAACAGCCCCTGCTGTGGCCACCCCACCCAGTGGAGTTACAGACACAGCCTCTGACGATAAGAGGAGCCACGCTGCCGCAAGAGGCAACATCGGCTTGTGATTTCCGATTCAGTTAGGCCAAGGCTGATAAGAATGGCCACGCTGCCTGGCCACTGCTGAGTCCTCAGCTCATGGGGATGGGTCCTTGGTCCTTATTGATTTCACTTCTCCCTCCCTCCTCCCTTCTTCCCTCCCTCCTCCCTTCCTCCCTCCCTCCTTCCTCCCTCCCTCCTCCCTTCCTTTCCTTCCTTCCTTCCTCCATTCACCCATTCATCCATTCATCCATTTGCTTTGTTTTATGAGCCAAGCGTTCTCTTAACCTTCTCGTATCCTATGATGAGTAGACTAATGAGAAAGACCTACTCTTTGCTTCCCCAGGAGTTACTGTGGAAGCAGAGGGACAAGGCAGACACGTGACCTAAGACCTCCAATACAAAGATGCAAAACAGACTGTGATTCCGTCACATGCGGGGGACAGAAAAGTACACACAGGAGGGAAGCAGAGCCACTGAGAACATGATTGCAATTTCTGGACTCCTTTTTTTTCAAACGTCCTCTTTGGGAAATGAGGGGAGTGAACAAAATGCATCAAGCCCTTGCAGAAAAAGTGACTTCTTTGGTTGCAAGTGACAGAAACCTAACTCAAAAAGGCTTAATCAAAAAAAGAGGGGGAATGTATTGGATCACACAGCTGAACAATCTAAGGCAGACCTAGGCTTCAGGGTCTCAGGCACAGCCAAACCCAGACGCTCAGACGCTGCTGCCGGCAGCCTCTCTCTCTCTCTAACCCACCGGGCCGGACTGATGAGAGCACAGAAATCTGTGCACTTTACAAAGATCTAGAAATGTGTTGAAGATTCCCCAAAATATTGCTTGGCTTCAAAATGTGAGAAAAAGAAAGAATAGGATGAGTGAGCAGACACGTCACCCGGAGGCGCGCTGCTCCCCGCCACAGCTGCCCGCTCACGGCCAAGGCCAGCAGATGCTTTTCCATCCTCTGCATCCGGTCCCCTCTGCTGACCCTCATCCCCTTGACACTCTCTCTTCCCCCAGCGTCTGTGGTGCCCCACTTTTCCTCCTGCCATTCTGGCTTCTGTTTTTGCTCTTCCCTGCTGAACAAAGGATGACTAGGAGTGAGCCAGCAGGAGGGCTGCAAAGAGACTCCCAGGCCCCTGAGGAACTGCTGTCACTCAGGACCTCTGGGAGGAGTCAGAGTCATGGGATAAAGCCTGAGGTTGGGGGTTAAAATTGGACCGAACCAAGAAGGTCCATGCAAGTCATGCTAAGGAGTTTGGCTGCTCTCTTGAAGGTAGTTGGGAGCCCCTGAAGGTATAATGTGATCAGGTTGGGTCTCGCCATCAGCAGGAGGCCTCTGGCAGTGAGGGGAGGCGGCATGAGAGGGGGACATCGGGTTGCTGCGGTAATTCAGGAGAAGATGATGGCCTGAGGGAGCCGCCATGGCGGGGAGGGGGCAAAACGGGTCGATTCATAAGCTGTGTGGCTGTGAGACGGGAGGGAGCCAGAGGTGTTAAGGTTGACACTCAGGTTGTGGATTCTGAGGTGAGGAGCAGGAAAGTGGGTTTATAGAGGGAAATGATGAGCTTGGTTGGGACTCACTGAGCTGGAGGTGTTTGAGGGCTGACAGTGTCCGGAGGTGGGGGTGCTCTGGAGCGTGGGACAGAGGTCAGGGCCCTGCTTCACTGTCCAGCCAACACCAGCGGGACCCTATCGAGGTGCCTACCTCCCACCCAGTCAGAATAAAGAACCTCCGGTGACCATGGGTGGCCACAGAGCAACCTCACAGCAGGATGTGTTCAGGGAGGAGCTTTGAAGCCTGTGGGGAAGGGGAAGGAAGAGGAGGGGACAGAGCCGGGCCTGTTCAGCACTGGGCTTTTCTCTGCGGACCTGGAGACTACAGCTGAGACAGAAAACACCAGTCTGGGCTCCTCTAAGACATCGGGTTCTCTGGGGCCGGCGGCCTCCCAGGGCAGGACTGTGGGGAGCCAACTGGTCGAAGACTTGGGGAGCTGAGCTGCAGCAGCTGAGCCGAGGTAGGTGCTGGCCGGGGTGGGGGGTCCCTAAAAAGGGAGTAAAGAGGCAGATCTGAGCAGAGCAGATGGGGCTGCCTGGAGGAGGAATGCCAGAAGGGGTCCCGTGAACAGGTCCTGTGAAGGGCCCCCTGTGAAGGGCTGCGGCAATCCTGCCTCTTGGGAACCCATGGCCCAGTCTTTCTGAGAAGGTTGCTCAGATCTGGTGGCTTCTAGGACCACTCTGCCACATAAAGTTGTCCAGCCCATTTTCACAAGAAGAGAAGACACAGCAGCCTGTGAGGAGACCTCTTCTTTCTTCCCCGAACCCTGCAAATGCCAATAAGAAGAAGAATTATACATGCTCAGGGCTGCAGAGTGCACCCATTATCCCACTGGATTCCCACGAGCAATCGGAAGTAGGCTGGATATGTGTTTTAATGCCCATCTTATAGGTCGGGAGACTAAGGTTTAGAGAAATGGAGCAACTTGCCAAGGACTATGGGTGGGTAAGCAACTCAGAACGAACCTTCTCGTCCCTGTCTGCACCCTTGTGGGACATCGTCTGTCCGTCCCTCTCCTGGGGAATGTGGAGCCAATGAGGCCGATCCAGCCTTTCTTCCCACACATGCGGGTCAAGCATCCTCTACGTGGGCAACCAATGCCGCAGTGCAGCCAAGGCCAGGGCTCCGTCCTGGAGAAGCTGACAGAGAAAGGCGCATGCGCCAGAGCCCTGGGCAGGGCATGTGCCAAGGCGGAGAGAGACCTCTGGATGCGGGAACTGGAAGGGCTTGGCGGGCGGTGCACCTGAGCCTCGAGGGAGGCAGACGGTTTGTGTGCAAACACGAGGTGCCTGGCAGGCATCTGGGTTAGGGGAATAGTGTGCAGACTCACGGAGGAGGGGAGTGGGTGTGAAAGTTGGTGTCAAAGGAAAGAATAGATTCAGTTTGGCCACTAAATTATAGAGTTTACGAAAGACTTACAGGGGAGGGCCTGTTCCATTTCTTTGTTTGGCTTTAAGAGATTTTTAAGTATCACCTCATTTATTTTATTTTTTATTTTTTTATTTTTTTAATTTTATTTATTTATTTTTAGACAGAAGGGAAGGGAGGGAGTAAGAGAGGGAGAGAAACATCAATGTGTGGGTTGCCTCTCACATGGTCCCCACTGGGGACCTGGCCCACAACCCAGGCATGTGCCCTGACTGGGAATCGAACTGGTGACCCTTTGGTTCACAGCCCGTGCTCAATCCACTGAGCTACACCAGCCAGGGCTTATTTATTTTATTTTTTAAAAAATATGTTATTTATTTATTTTTAGAGAGGGGGGAAGGGAGAAAGAAAGAAAGGGAGAGAAACATCAATGCGTGAGAGAAACATCGATCGGTTGCCTCTTGCATGTGTCCCAACGGAGGACCTGGCCTGCAACCAGTCAGTCGTGTGCCCTGACTGGGAATCGAACCAGCGAGTTTCATTTTGTAGGGTGACACTTCAACCAACTGAGCCACACAGGTCAGGGCTGAATATCACCCCATTTAGTCTTCGCAGTAACCTATGAATAGGTGTTATTGTTAGGTCTCCTTTAAAGCTAGGGAAACTGAGGCACAAAGGTTTTAGGCCTCTAGCCCATGTTGCCATAGCAACAGAGAGGGTTGGACGCAGTCAGCCCAGCACCCATGCTACCTGTCAGGCCACTTTGCCACACAGACCCTCCCCAGCATCTGCCGCTCACCTCTGTCATCTCCTGGGCTGACACGGTCGGTGCGCGCCAGGCTGCGGTCATTGCCATCTGATCCCCGCGGCTTCCCGGTCTCCGTCCTGTCTCCGTCCTGTCTCCCTGCCCTCGGAACAATGCTCTCCCCTCACCCCAGACTGGCTTCCCAACATCCAGGTGTTTCCTTCCCAGCTATTGGCAGACATCGAGGAGGAAACGGGCCAGCCCCATCCCTAGGGGACAGCCACAGGGGAGCTGGGCCCTCACCTCCCTGGCCCCTCTGGATGTGGAAAGCTCCAGTGGGCCTCATGGGAAGAGGGTCGAGGGTTGCAGGAACCTTCTCAGAGCTCCGAGAGCTGCCTTTCCACTCTCTTCTCCCCTCCTGTGAGTCTGCTAATCGCATGCTCTGAACCAAAGAACCAGGTGTGTGGGCTGGCGGATAGGACCGCTCAGTGGAGAGAAAGGGCCAGAGTCCTGAAGACAGCCTCTGCCCCTGAAATCCGGGGGGTGTGAAGTGGTGGGAGGAGAAGCAAGTGGACTGACATGGGGGGCAGGGACGTGGCAGGCTCAGGAGGTCCCTTCTTTCCACGCCAGGGTGGTGGGCCGAAGGCAGGAGGGCGGCAGAGGGATGCAGAGAGGTGCAGTGCTGGGAAACTCCATGTCTTTCCTTCCAGTTTCAGTCTAGAAGGGGCGGCCCCTGGGAGGTCTGGGTGGTGGTTTTTCTGACTGGGTAGCCTGCCCCAGGGGTCAGCAGTGAGGGGCTGGGGTGCTGGGGTGGGCAGGCAATGGTCGGAACCTGGGATTTCATTGTGAAACACTGAGCCTGGGCCGGGCCTCTTCATGTCCTCCTCTGAAGCCTGCTTACTTCAGCCTTCCTCTGCCGGAAGGCCTCCCACCTTATCTTGCATCAGCTCACGGAGGGCAGCAGCAGCTGTGAAGACACCCCTGTGGGCTTCTCCTGCTGCGTCCCACACAGCCGGCTCTCTGGCTTTTCCGTGGACAGCCCCAGGGCCTGCTTCACCCTAAGACCGTGACCAGCTGTGCATTCGCACCTGCCCTGCAGACTGTCTACGGTGAACGCTCTGTATTTAAGGAGCTATGCTCTCAACATCCCAGCCCATTCATTCTCTCATTCGTTCACTCATCTTTGTCTCTGGCCTCAACCCTCTGTCAAGAACTATGAAGCGTCTAAGATTTTACCCTACTTGTAACTCACAAGTTAGCTTGCCAACAAGTTTGTTTTAAGGACATTGGCAGAAAACAGTGACTCTAGGGTCAGAGACAAAGGATTGTATTACAGCATGGCCAGAAGCACGAGTGTTGGGTTCCCCTTCCCCGCCAAGTCCCAGGGGGCAGCGCAAAGGCAGAGCCAAGGGGAGGAGCCCTGAGCTCAGCGGGTTTGCATAACACGCTGCCCCCAGATCTGCCCAGCCTTTGCCCTGGAAGGAGGTATTCTCCTATTGCACTGGATGGCGAGTAAATCTGCCCTCTGCCCCTGGGGAGACAGCCTCTCCCTTTTCCAAAGCTGTTCACCAGACAAACTTTTCTGAAGAGGCGACCTGGAACAAAAGCTCCAAGGCGTGCACAAACCCATGGAGGTTGTCTGCCATCACCCTCCCGCTGTCCCCTCAGCATTGCCCCGGCTGCAGTCCCTTGAAAACCCCCGGCACCTCACCCCTCAGTGCTTGGCCAGCTACTCCCCTCACCTGGAACACGGTTCCTGCAGCTGTCACCTGGCTTGCTCGCTTCCTCCCCACAAGTTTCTACTCCCAGGTCACCTCTTCAGTGAGACCTCCCTGGCCTCCCTTTTCAGAACCACACCCCCGACTCCGGACCCCCACATTCTCCTCCCCACCTTATTCCTACAGCACTGAGCATTGTCTACTACACGGTCTGATCATCGAGTTTGTCTGTGCCCTCCACCTCCGCTGCACACCCCCCAGGGCACAGCCTTTACGAGAGCAGGTGTCTGTCTGTTTGAAGGTGTTGCCACAGCCCCGGGACCTAGAACAGTGTCTGACATGTGGAAGGGGCTCAGAGAATAGCGTTGACTGAATGCGTGGGTCCATCCATTCACTGACTCGGTCTTCGGGTGAAGCCAGGTTTTCCCACCTGGCGTCTGTCGGACCTGTCCGACAGCGTCCATCACACAGGAAGGCTCGATAACTGCTGAGCAAAGGGAACAATGAATGAACGTGGCGGAGAACAGTGTAGGGACCGTGGGGCTTCTCCCAGGTTGTTGGATTCAGCCTGTGGCTGCGTTCCCGGCTGCCTGTGCAGGGTGCTGGGGTCGTCTGACTGGAGGCAGAGGCAGCCGCATTTCTTTCCTGCGATGCCACATTCTTGCTGTGACTGAGGGAACAGGGAGATGGCAGGGCATGCGAGCTGAGCTCTGGCGTGCTGTTGTTCCAGATGGGCCTGAGACGGATCCCCAAGCACAGCTGGCAGAGGTGCCTGCTACGCGAGTGTGGCCTCGCTGCTGTGTCTGTGTCCCCCTTCCCTGTCTCCTTTGCCAGTGCTCCAAGCGTCAACACAATCTCTTTCCCATGCCATTGGCCCTCCCAGCCGTGCCCGACAGGCTTGTTCCTGCTCCCCGGCCTGAGAGCAGTAGTAGAGTGACATTGTCTTGTCTTCGTATTGAGTGCCTCATGGTCACTCACTCAAGGCTATTTATCGAGGACCTGCTATGCAGTGTCAACCATGTCAGGGAATGAGGACGCAGCAGTGAAAGTAACTGAGACCTTCTACAGGCCCTTCTACTGGCACAGCGGCAGTTCAGCGCCCCCTGATGGTTGCCACGTGAATTGTGGGCCTCGTGTTGCCAGATATTCCACTTCTTTTAAGTAAAATATGGGAATCTTGATTTTTTTAAAATCCTCACCCAAAGACATATTTATTGATTTTAGAAAGAGAGGAAGGGAGAGAGGAAGGGAGGTAAACATCTATCCATTGCCTCCTGTATGTGCCCCAATCAGGGATCAAACCCACAACCTAGGTATGTGCCCTGACCAGGAATTGAACCTGCAAACTTTTGGTGCACAGGACGATGCTCCAACCAACTGAGCCACCCTGTCACGGGTTGATTATTGTGTGAAATATGACTTTTAAATGTTTTCCACAGATTAAAAATTTTTAACACTGTGGCTCCTTCTGGGGAGGGGCACTGACAGGCCAGAGGAGGGGCGAGAAGGACACTTGCTATTGACTGTACGGCCACTTAAGCCCTTTCGATGTTTACCATGGGCGCGGCTTTCAGTGTGAAAAGTGAGTCTTAACACTGGACCAGGCAGGCGCAGCTCCATGAAAGGGGTCTGTTATCAGCGTGCTGTGGCCGTCTGCTCTGTGAGAGTGTAGCTGTGCTTGTCATGGCTGGGAGTGTGACTGCAGCCATTAAGAAGTCACAGGCTGCCCTGGCCAGTGCCTCAGTTGGTTGGAGCGTCGTCCCATACACCAAAAGGTTGAGGGTTCAATCCCCGGTCAGGGCACATACCTAGGTTGCAGGCTGCATCCCTGCTCAGGGCACATATGGGAGGCAATGGATCGATGTTTCTCTCTCACATATGCCCCCCCACCCCTACACACACACACATCTTTCTTCTCTCTCTGAAATCAATGAACATATGCTTGGGTGAGGATTAAAAAAAAAGAAGTCACAGGCTGGTAGACCCCCACCTCCTAAGGGCAAGGACTGCATCTTATTTACCTCTACACTTGGGCCCTGCACAATTCCTGCCACGTGGACAGTGTTCCATGGATGCTGCTTGATTTACTCAGCAACCCCAGTCACTGAAACCACTTCCAGGAACTAGGAAGAGAACCAGAGAGCCTCTGAGCAGCCCAAACACATGTTCCAGGTCTGCAGATGGAAGTTTCATGCTCTTTGCCTAGATCAGTTTCTCAGGCTTTGTTTTGCACGAGACAATCCCACGTGCTTCTCTGGCTTCCCGGCCCTCCACAGATTGGCAGCTGCATGGAAAAACAGACACAGCCCGGACAGGCCTGTGGCCAGCACAGAGCACGTGTACACAAAGTAGAAAGAATCACCCCCTCTGAGCAGACAAATTACAGCAAGCGCTTCTTTGGACAGATGAGTTACTAAACCTCATCCTCCCTTGCTGGGGAAATTACCAAACGGCCAGGAAATGGTGGACTGGATCGCAGCCCCATTCATAGCGATGTGCAAGGTGCAGCTGAGACAGGGATCGTACCTGAGAAGTCAGAAAGTCGGAGCCACGCAGCCCCTGAGTTCTTCATTGTGTTACGGCGTGGCAATGCCATCGGCTCCAATGAGATTCACTCGCAGAGGCAGTGTGGATACTTAAATGGGCAAGCTTTAGTTTGTAAGAAACTCACGTCACCCTGGAGTAGAGACACGTGAGACGTTGATGCGTTTTGAGAATAGCCTAAGTTCTGCTTTTTTCCATTTCCTGTCTCTCTGAAGCTTGGCCCCCGAGAGCTCTTCCCCACACTGGTGTGGTCAGCAGCCCCAAAGGACAGGAAATAGACAGAGGTCCCCCCAGAGGAGCAAAGGGGCTGTACGAAGCATCCCCAGCTGCTGCTGCACACATGTATATAAACACTGAATAAGTGTTTGATGAATGAATAGGTGACAGAGTGACCAGAAGAATGAATAAGGAGGATTTCTGACGGTGATTGGTTAAGCTTCTTGAAATTTTACTTTCAGTGTAAAATCAGCCCAGACACCCCCAAATTAACATAGTAAGTCCTGAGACATACAGTCCTCTTTCAATCTAGATTGTTGTGATTTCTATTCCTTCGAGGCTACTTGGTGTTCATTATTAGCCTATTCTATCTGGACAGAAGTTCGCCCAAGTGTTCATTTTATTTTACCAGGAGAGAGGGTGATTGGGGAGGTTTGGGGGAGTGGGGGAGGGGTGCGGAAGGCAAGAGAGGTGCCTGCGGTTGCACACCCCATGTTGAGGTCTAGCCCTGGTTTCATCATTCGTTGGCCATGTGACTTTTGGCAAGACACTTCATCTTCATTCATTTGTCACCTACAAGATCTGTCCAGAAGGTATCCAACCATGTAATATGAAATATAGGGACATTTATTGAATAAGATACAAGATACAAGAAACATTGTACACAGGACAATGACGCCTCAGTCCCCTTCAAAGTGGGCACCTTGGGACCTCACACAGTTCTCCCAGTCTCCATCAGGTGCCCCGTCGTATTTAGCTAAATCTCATCAACAGTCCGAAATCCCTTTCTAAGGTGATTTTAATTTTGGGAAAAGCCAGAAGATGCAAGACTCCAAATGTGAGCTGTAGGGGGACTGAGTCACCTGGCTGATTAGGTGTTTCGCCAAAAGCACCCTGCCCAAGATGTGATGCAAGAGCGGGCGCATTGTCTCGATGAAGCTGCCTGTTACCAGTTGCCCACAGCTGTGGCCTTCTGAATCATCCAAATAATTTACATGGAGGAATGTTCAAGCTTAACACAAAATTTGATGCGTATTCATTGCTGTACTTGCTCAGTCATTTTGAGTGTGATGGCCACACAGCACACATGCTCGCTCAACAGCGTCTACCGCCCCACTGACTAGTACAGTGAAGTTGTCATTGTTCGCATATGCGCATTCCAGTTCACTCTCCTTGGCTGCCAGGTTACACCGATGTTATGCATACCTTTCTTGTTATATTAACAATGGCCGCACTTTGTTGTCCACTGGGTGCCAGAACTGCCCTAGCTGCTAGACGTGCTGCAGTGAATAAGACACACTGGGACCCAGTGTTTGTGGAGCTCATGTTTAATGAGTAGCCCGGAAAACTAATCATTACACAGGAAAATTTCTAATGTGGTACATGCTATGAATAATCTTAAGAGTGTGCTAGAGCATGACTGGGGCAGCTATTTTAGAAAGCTTCGTCAGGAAAGTCCTCTCTAGAAGAGTGACATTTAAAATAAGACCTGACTGTTGAGAGGAGGCCAGCTGTGGGGGAGCCGGAGGAAAGGTACTCTGGGCAGAGTGTGCACAGGCTCCGCCGTGGGACTGAGCTTGGCAAGTTGGAGCAGCACAAAGAGCCGTGAGATGAGACCCTAGTGAGCCAGGGGGAGAGGGGGATGAGGTGAGGCTGGAGAGGTGTGCTGGGTCAGGCAAGATGTAGGTAGGCTGAGGAGTGTGGAGTTTACTACAGGATCCAAGAGAAGCCATTGGAGGGCTTTAGCCAGGGACCAGGTTGCAGGGGGGAGAGTGGGAGCTGGGAGATGCAATGGGACACTACCATAGTCTGGCCAGAGATGATGGTGGCTTGGACCAGTGGGGCAGAGGGGTTGGAGCAGAAGTTATTAAGATCATTCTTCACAACCACACAGCTAATGGAGGGGGGCCTGGGAACCTGATGTCGGGGTCACACTTGGGAAGGTTCTCTTGGCCTCCAGCCACCACTGGAGTTGGGATGGGGACCCAGATCTGCCCTGTTACCCCTGACGGTACACCCTATGTGGTGATCTGGCCATGCTGTGTTGCCATTTTCCAGCCCCCCCGGCTATTTCTGCTACACAGTTCTGTGAGTTTTAACACAGGTATACACAGACTTCGCCACACTTAGGATACAGAGCTGTTCCATCACCCCAAAGGTCCCTCTAGCCCCTCTGTAGTCAGCCCCTCTCCTTACCCCAACCCCTTGCAACCACTGATCTATTTTCTGACCCTAAAATTTTTCCTTTTCTGGAGAATGCCATATAAATGGAAGCATGAAGCGGGTTACCTTTTAAGTCTGGCTTTTTCAACTCAGCACCATGTCTTTGAGAGTCACACACGTCACTGCGTGTGTCCGTAGTTCACCTCTCTGTGTGGCCGAGTACTCCACTGCATGGACGTATCAGAGTTTGCTCGTCCACTCACCCGTTGAAGACACTGGGTGTTTCCAGTATGGGACAGCTATCAATAGAGCTGCTATATGCACCCGTGAACAGGATTTTGTGTCAGCGTGAGTTTTCGTGTCTCTGGAAGAAAGAGTTAAGAGTGGGATGCAGGATCCTGTTGTAAGTGATGTTTAACTTTAGGAGAAATTGCCAAACTCTTTTCCAGAATGGCTGTGTCGTTTTACATTTCCGCCAGTAACGCATGAGAGTCCCAGTTGTTCCACAGCCTCTCCAGCACTTTGCATTGTCTGTCCACTTATTTTTTAGTGAAAGGGGAAGGGAAGGAGAAAGAGAGGGAGAGAAATACCGATCGGTTGCCTCTTGCACTCCCCCAGCTGGGAACCCGGCTCATAACCCAGGCATGTGCCCATAGGGAATTGAACCGGTGACCCTTTGGTTCTCAAGACGGTGCTCAATCCTCTGAGCCACACCAGTCAGGGCCACTTTTCAATTTTAGTCATTCTAATAAGTATATGGTGGTGTCTCATGGTTTTAACCTGCACTTCCGTAGTGGCCATTAGCACGCATTTTTCTCCTGTGCTTCTTTACCGTCCACATATCTTTTTTGATGAACTATCTGTTTAAAAACTTTTCTATTTGGGGGTATTATTTGTTTTCTTACTATTGAGTTTTGAGAGTTTTTAAAATATATTCTGGATACAAGTTCTTTGTTAGATATGTGATTTGAAAATATATATTTTAACGAACAACAATAAAGTAATATTAAAATATAGATATATATATATATTTTTAAGTCTGTACTTTGTCTTTTCATTTTCTTAAAGATGTCGTTCCCAAAGCCAAAGATTTTAATTTTGGTGAAGTCCAATTTATCAACTTTTTCTTTTATGAATTGTGTTTTTAGCATGATATCTAAGAACTCTTTCCTTAACCCGAGGTTACAAAGACTTTTTCCTGTTTTCTTCTCAAAGATTATGCTTCTACATTTTACGTTCAGATCTATGATACATTTTAAGTTCATTTTGGTTCCAGGTGTGGGGTTTAAGTTGAGATTCTCTCTCTCTCTCTCTTTCTCTCGATTATCAGTTGTTCCAATACCATTCGTTGAAAAGACAGTCCTTTCTCCATTGTATTGTCTTTGAAACTGTGTCAGCGATCAATATCAATCTGTGTCTATTTGGGACATTCTATTCTGTTCCATTGGTCTGTTCTAGTTCTTCACTAAAAACTTTATAGTAATTCCTAAAATAGGGAGATGAATCTTCAAATGTTTTGTTTTTCAAAATTGTTTGGCTTACAAATTTTACAATTTGCTTATCTTTATCTACAAAAAATTACTGCTGGTATTTTTACTGGAAGTACATTAACTCTATAAATAACATTGCTGATTCATAAATGGCTGATGAAAGAAATCAAGTAAATAACGGAGACACACGCCGTGTTCGTGATTTGGAGGACCCACGGTTGCGAAGATGTCACTTCTTCGATTTATCCCTGAGTACTTCTTTCTTTTCTTTTGGAACCGTTGTAAATGGCACATATAAATAGGGCTGGCGTGAGACAATGTTCATTCCAGTGCTGCGTTGCACCGTCGGATGGGAGGGCGGCCTGGCCTCTCCCTGACTTTCGAGGGGAAACATTCAGCCATTTGCTGCTGTGCAGCCCAGCTGTGTGGGGGGCGGGGGAAGACACCCTTTATCAGATTAATTATATTCCCTAGATCCCTTATATTCCTCACTTGCCGTAAGTTTTTCTCGTGAGGGAATGTTAAAAATGGTCACATGCTTTTACTGTCTCCATGAGAGGATCACACGGTTTTTCTCTTTTAGCCTCTCGCATGGTGGCTGGCACAGGTTGACTTTCAAGTATTGAACCGGCCCTGCACCCCTGGGAAACCCCATCGGGTTGTCCCGCATTGTTCTTCGTAGGGTCTGTTGGCCTCGGTTTGCTAATGTTTGAGTGAGAATTTTTTCATTGGTCCTTTTTTTGTACCATCTTTGTCTGGTTTTGGTATCAGGATAACGCTGGACTCATAAAGTGGGTTGGGAAGGGTTTCCTTCTCTTTCATTTTCTGGGCTCATGGGTTATTTCAAAATGTGTTGTTTAATATTCAAGCATTTGAAGATTTTCTAGTTATCTTTACATTACTGATTTCATGTTTAATTTCATTATAATCAGCAAGGCTACCTTGCTTAATTTCAGTTATTTTAAATTTGCTAAGGTTTGTTTTATGATCCAGGGTCTGGTCTATCTGAAAGAATTTTTAAAAAATTTATATTCTGCTATTATTATGTGTAGGGTTTCATACAGGCCAGTTAAATTCAGTTGGCTGATGGAATAAATTCAGATTTTCTATATCTTTGCTGATTTTCCACCTGCTTATTCTATCAATTATGAAGAGAATACTGTGAAAATTAGCCTTTAGTTTTATTTGTTTTTTTTTAAGATTTTATTTTTATTTATTTTTAGAGAGAGGGGAAGGGAGGGAGACAGAGAGGGAGAGACACAGCAATGTATGGTTGCCTGTCACATGGCCCTCACAGGGACCTGGCCTGCAGCCCAGGCATGTGCCCTGACTGGGAATCGAACCGGGACCCTCTGGTTCCCAGCCTGCGCTCAATCCACTGAGCTACACCAGCCAGGGCTTATTTGTTTTTTTTTTTCCTTCATGTATTTTGAATCTCTGTTGTGAGGTTCCTACCAGTTTAGGACGGTCGTATCTTCTTCATTAAGTGGCACTTTCATCATCACGCAATTTCTCTCATTTCTGGTCATTTTCCTCGCTCTGAAATCTACTTTGTCTCATACTCACTGTAACCACTTTAGCTTTCTTTTGATTAGTGATTGTATGGTATATTTTTTCTGTTTTCAAGCTTAATTTACATTGTAGCATGTTATCAAGATGTCATGCTTTTTAAGGCTGAATAGGTTTTTACTGTGCATATACACCACATTTTGTTTATTCATCTGGTGATGGATATTTGCAGTGTTTCTGTCTTTTGGCTCCTTTGAATAATGCCGCTATGGAAGCAGGTATCTGTTGGAGTCCCCATTTTCCATTCTTTTGGGCATTCACCTAGAAGTGAAATTGCTGGGTCACAGTGTGCTTCTGCGCTGCCTTCCTGAGGGGCTGCCGGGCTGGTTCCACGGCGCAGCCCACCGCCCACGTACCAGAGCTCTGATTCCTGTGCGTTCTTGCCAACACTTGTTATTTTCTGTTTTTTTAAAAAAGAAAAAGAAAGCATCCCGATGGATATGAAGTGTTTCATCTACTTTTAAAACTATTTTTATTAAATTTTGGTGTCAAGGATAAGCTGGCTTTTTTTCCCAAAGAACCTTTATTTGTTCTCTGTGCTTTGGGACAGTTTAAATAACACAGAAGTTTTCTTTCTTTGCCGGTTTGAGAATAGAGCCAGAGGGGCCGTCTGACCAGACAGCACTGTTTAAGAGTCGGTTCGCTGACACCTTTTCCTATTTCCTCAACTGTTACTAAAATAAGCAGGTTTTTTTTTTAACTCTTTTAGAGACATTTGAGTTATTTTTATTTTCCTAGGAAACTATATATGATATGGAGGGTTCAGATTTTCTTTTTTGCCGTAGATGTAAGTATAGACATAGATATATAGATATAGCTATAGATATGGTATTTGTCATTCCTAAAATTGTCTCTTTGTTCTCTCTCTCTCTAAATTAGCTTTTCCAGGTGTGTGTATTTATTCAATTTTTTTTCTTCTTCCAAGAACAAGCTCTTGAACCCAGTCAGATCCCCTTACTTCTCAGCTGCGGAGTTTGTTGCTCTGGGAAGCAGACTTGGGGAGCCCCGCCCACTGGGGGTCATCGTGGAGCAGCCTGGGGTCATGATGGAGGGCACGTGCTCTACAGCCAGTCGGTCTCAGTTCAAGGGCTCTTTCCTTTACCTACTAGCTGTTTGACTTTGAAGAGTTATTTAAGCTCTCTGTGCTTTAATTTCCCCATCTGTAGATGGGGAGAAAATAGTACCCATCTTACAAGGCTGATATTAATATTAAAGAGTTAAGCATACTTACATGCTTAGAAGAGCATCTGGCACATAGCAAGCACCACGGAAGTGCTTCTGAAGTGAATCGAGACTTCCCTCCAGGGTGCCAGCAGTGTAGGTCCCCTGAGACTGAGAACCTCTCCATTCCCCAAATATACTTTCTGCACCTTCCTGCCATTTACACAAATGCCTCCTATTTTGCAGAACCACCTCTGTGCAAGAACAAACAAACAAACCACTTTACTTTCCATCCTGCCACCAGAGACAGCTACGTCCTCCTCACTTACCACCCCCCAGGGCTCCCATGGAGGCCTCAGGTCAGTATGGTTGGGGGAGGGCGGAGAGGGGGTCAGTGCATCCAGCTGCATCGGGGGGACCCCCTCGCAGGTGAGAGTGCCCCCAGGGATGGCAAGACCACCTCCACACAGCCAGGCTGTGAGACTCCACTCAGCTGCCCGCTCAGGAGGACATCTTGAGAGACGGACATCCACACACTCACGCGAGTCTCAGCTGTTTGCAGGTCACTGCGCCGGACATTGATAGTAATGACGGTAAAAGGCACATTCATTACCAAAGACTTGCATTTAACAAAAACCTCTGTAGAGATTACAATATATCAAGTAGTCATAACGGCACTTGACAAATGTTAACTCGTCTAATCCTTCTACAGATAGACATTACCCCTACTCTGATTCTACAGAAGGGAAAGTGAGACACTGATAGGACAGGTGTCGGTCCCAAAGCCACGTGGCATTGCATGGTTAGGTTAGATCGGGACTGGAGCCCAGCAAGGCAGCTCCTGCTCTCACGGATTTCACTGTGGGTTGCCTCCTGCCAATGTCAGAAGGACTCTGTGAGGTGGGAATATCAGTATGATTTTCCTCATCTTACTGAAGGGGAAACTGAGGCTCAGAGAGGTTAGGTAACTTGCTCAAAGCTGCATAGCTAGTAAGTGGCAGAGGCAGGACCGGAGCCCATATCTGGCTGAATTCAACACCCAGATCCTCTTCCTCATATCAACTTGAGAGAACAGGGAGAGGGGACCGTCTCCCCAATGTGTGTATGAACCAGTGGTCACCCAGCAAGTCAGAGCATCCCTCGGGCCACCAGGCACAGACTCCAGTGCCCTTGCAGATCCCTGTCCTGGCGAAGGTGAGGGGACACCCCATGGCAGGCATGGCTACCAGGTTGTCCTCACCTCTAAGACATGCACTCTCCACACGCGCTCACGGTCAGGGAGCCATGCCCGGTGAGAGGACCCGGCTGCATCAGGCAGGCCCGGTGAGCCCCGGCATTGCAATAGTCTGGCTTCTCACCAAGACTACAATGTGCAGGGAAGGCTGCCAGCCAGCTGATACCATTGACAGCCACCCCCAAAGATATGACAAAGAACCCCCACATTCCAATAATTGAAAGAAATGTCCCAAAATTAGGATACTTGCCCTGGAAGCTCTGGAGGGTAGTTTTCCCATTACGGCCAGGCTGCCTTCCCCGATTGCCATTGTTTTAAACTTCCCCACCTTCCTATGGCCATTGGGGTCCTCTCATTATAGAGTTAAGAAGAGGGGCCCTGAAAAGTAAGATATTTATTCTGAGGGATGCAAAAGAGCAATGTTTCAAGGGCACCAAAGCTATTGTTATTTTTCCATCCTGCAAAATAGGCAAGATTGCAAACATTTGTAGAATAATCTGAGCCTCTATTTCACATGGCAGTTGGAAGGGAAGAGGATCATGAGCCCCACTACTCCAGGCCCTGGTGCGTCTGGGTGCTGGGCCCATGATTCCCATGAGCAGCTGGGATGCTGAGGTGGAGCTCTCTGTGTACCAGGGGAGGCTCTGACAGTCTCCCCTCTGGTGGGCAGGGTGGTCCAGGAGGCCCCACTGGGCTTCTACTTAATCAAACCTAATCCAGCTTCAAGCTCTCACTTTCCACGATGAGTATGAGTTCCAGTGTCATTTACTTGAGGTGCCTCCCCCCAGACTTGGGCTCCTGTGGAAAGACCAGGGCTTACAGAGTCTGGACAGCGGGGAGAGTCTGTGGTCTTCATCCCACTGTGGCTGCAGTCCTCGCAACAGGCTTGCATGGTCCATAGGGAGAGAGGGCGTTCCTTCGGGGACACTCCTGTCCTCTGGCAATGGTGGCCTGGGAGACCATAGCAATGGCATTCAAGGGCACAGAGTTTAGTGCTTTGCTGCCCTCGTCAGAGATCTTTGCTGCCCTCACCAGTACGCTAGGTCCCCACGTGCCCTGGCCTTCCTCGTTCGCTAGATCCCCACAACCCTTGGGGAATCAACCTCACACTCTTGGGTTGCCCTGTTCCTCTTTAACTGAGGGCTGCCAGCTTCCTCGCTGCACCTTGAAGACAGTCTGGCTTGGTTCTCTCAGTCACATGGCTGGGGTCTCAAACTCGGGGGCTTGCGGGGAGGATGCAGGTGAGTGACAGGGGAGAGTGAAACTCAGAACTGGAAACCCTGCGCTGCCCCCGCCCCGTCAGCGGGGCAGCGGACCCAGCCCGCCATTGTCCTGCGTGAGGGGGGTGCGTGCCCCGTGTCAGCAGACTTTTAAGAGATGCCCAAACCCCAGCTTTAATGTAAACTTTACTTATTTGTAAATATTGGCAGCTGATTCCTTTTTTTTTTTAATTTTTTTTTTATATTCTACAATCCCAAACAAAACATGTCTGCAAGCCAGATGTGGACCAAAACCTAAGAGTTTGGTCCGGCTGTCCAGACTTTTGAAAACAAAGTATATTTGGGCCTGTCTCCCGGGGCTACCAGCAACTTCTCTATTTTTCTCTGAAACATGAAAACGTAACTCCCTTTGCAAAGCAGGGGGAACTAAAGCTCAGACGACAAAGGCTTCTCTGCCCTTCCAGTGAGGGGGCAGGGAGGAAGTCACACTTATCGCAATGACCTCGGAGGGAGAGAGAGACAGAGAGAAGGAGAGAGAGAAGGGAGTGGGGAGGGAGGGGGAAGAAGGACAGAAAGAAGGAAGACTAACACCGATTTTTTTTTTAAAGATTTTATTTATTTATTTTTAGAGAGAGGAGAAGGGAGGGAGAAAGAGCAATGTATGGTTGCCTCTCACATGGCCCTCACTGGAGACCTGGCCCGCAACCCAGGCATGTGCCCTGACTGGGAATCGAACCAGGACCCTTTGGTTCCCAGCCCGCGCTCAATCCACTGAGCTACACCAGCCAGGGCATAACACCGATTTTTAATAACTCACCCTGCATCAAATCTTCATGTGAGGTGGGGAAGGGTAAATGAAGGACAGCTTTGGCCAGCCTCACGCCAGACTAGCTGATCTCCTTGCCAGTTTGGAAGACGCTACACTGTGCAGAGAGTGGCCAGGTGGGCTGCAGGAGACGGCTGGCTCACCGCCTGCTCTCAGCCCCACGGAGACGGAGGACCAGGCCTTGATGTGGTCCGGGGGCCAATCAGAGGCAGGAAGAAAGTGGGGCTTTCTGAGTGGCCAGGAGGCCCCGGCAGACTTTGCACAAGCCCGTGCCAGAGCTGCAAAGAGCCAGTCTGTGAGCGCAGGGCATGGGGTGCCCGGGACTAAACACATTTTGATTCCCAGATGGCAAACTGCTGATTGTTTGAATTTGTAATCTCTATCTTACATGCTTCTAAGGCATCCGAGGTGTCCGAGGCAGTTGAAGCATGTGTTAGGTAGGACATTAAGCAGAAACACAAAGAGGAACAAAGAAGAGAGTTCCCCATCACTTGAGATGAGCTGATTTTTGAGGCTGGGCCCTAGTTTGGCTGCAAGTTTCCTGACAGCGAAGGCAAAAGGGGAACCTTGGGGCCTGTGGCTTGCGTTGTCTGACAAGCAGAGAAAGCAGCTTGCCTGTAGAGACACACTCTTGGTTGGCATCGATGATAAAGGGGAACTTATGGGGCAGGGAGTGTCTCCTATCTTTCCTGTGCTAGCCGGATCCTCCAAGAAGCAGACACCAAGACAGGATTAGACCCGCGAGGATTTATGTAGGGAACACCTGTGGGACAGGACACCGGGAGGGAGCTGGTGGGGGCTGGGGTAGCAAGCTGTCAGACCCGGATGCAAACCTGACGTGAAGGGAGGAGTAAGGGAAGAAGGCTCCGGTGGAAACGCCTTAGACTGACAGGCCAAGGCTCAGCAGGGCAGTCGAGGGATCCCTGGGCCCAGTCAGCCCTCAGAAAAGGTTTGCATCTCCCAGGAGGGGCGCGCGTGAGAATCCCTGCCGCTCTGGGCGCGGGCGGCACACCAGGCCTGGGCGCAAAGCGCTGGAGGCCGCAGCACAGCAGCGCAAAGCGCCCCCACCCGGTCGGTTAAACTCCTTGCAGCAGGAGGTCAGAGAAGCGCATCCGCACACTTTCCAAACGTCAGTGACCGATTTTTGTGCCCCCTTCCCAGGTTTGCCAGGTCAGCGTACCGCTGTCAGAGAAAAAAATTATTCTGACCCTTGTTAAAGCACTAAGGAAAGCTTTAGTCAAGACTTGCAATAGGGGAGAAACCTCAGCTCGACTCTGAATAAGGCAAAGATGGCTGAGGGGTTAAAGCCAACGAACAGAGTGCGAGGGTCCGTGGACGGGAAGTGGCTAAGAAGAGATGCCAAGGGCGGGGGCGGATTCTTACCACACTGACCTGATGGGATTCTCACGAGAGGCAGGCCAAGGACTTAGACATCAAAGGCGGGAGATGCAGAACTTGACCAGATATCAAATGGGGGATTCTCTATAAACGGACAGCAGGATTCTTGCTGAAACTGTGCTGGGCAGGCCAAGGACAGGACAGGGGCCAAGGTCAGGGCCTAGGGGAGGAGAGAGCTCTGAGGAGCCCGAGTAAAGTTTGGTCAGGGAGAGAGAGTCTTTGTCGCTTTCTGGTACTATCTGACATGTTTCTTTAAATTGACTTTAATTTTAGCTTCATGCATATGTTGAAGAACTAGTTTATATATATACATATGTGTGTGTGTGTGTGTGTATTTTCTAATACACATTAAAATGAGAGCATCATTATTCAAATATTTGGATCCTCTGTGTAGCACCTTGAAAGTCTCGTGGACCACCGGTGGTATGCGTACCGCACTTTGGCAAATGTTGGTTTTACAAAAAAACGCAGAAATGCTGTTCGAAAGGCGGTATTCCAACCCCGGCCCGCATGCGAGCGGCCAGCTCTAAGTTCATTACCTTCGGGCACCTCTTGAGGTTCTCAGGAGGGGCTAAAGACATCTTCAGGGTGCGTGGAGGTGGGGCCGACGGTCAGACCAGGGAGGCGGAGCTCCAAAGCTCCGGGCCTCAAAGCTCGCCCCTCCCCGTCGCGCAGCGGCGGAGCTGGACCTCCAGCGGAGCGTGCAGGCTGTGCTGCGGCAGCTCAGAGCCCAGGCGCCCGCCCTGCAGAGTAACCAAGGTAAGAGCCAGCGGGCATCGCCCCTCTGCTCCCCTGCCCTTCCCCAGCCTGCTCCTTCCACACGTTCTCCACAGTGGGTTGGGGCCGAGCTCACAGAGGGAGGGGCTCCCAGCAGAACCCTCATCCTGCCGGAAATGCTGGGAGCCTGAAGAACCCAGCAGACTTCTCTGCCCCCTGCTCACCCTGCCAGCGACAGTGGCAGAGCACCTTAGGATCTGCAGCCTTCCTACCCACCTGCCCCAACTCCCCTGGGCCCTCCAAGACCACACGACCTCCATAAGCGGAGCTCCAGGCACTGACCTGTGAACACTGCTGCTCCCTAAGCCACTAGTACACACCCCTCCCCACTATTGTCCCTCCTGCCCTCCTTTCCACCCCGGGAGTCGCTGTCCCCCAAGGGCAGCCGATCAGAGCACCCCGCTATGGGAGAAGCCCACCCTTGCACACCTGGAGCCAAGTGCTTGGCTGAGGGGTCAGCGTGGTGGCTGGTCAGAACCACGGTCTGGGGTTCAGGATTCGGGGTCCTGCTCGGAGGGGCCTCCTCTAAGAGCCACCCGCCCACCTGGCTGTGCGGGGCCCCCTGTCTGCTGGCTCAGGCATGTGGAGGTGGTCCCTGCACAAGAAGGTCGACAGAGATCCGGGGAAGAGCCCAGCGCTGGTCCGCATTCTGCTCAAAGAGCTGGAAAAGGTGGGTTCCCGAGCCTCAGGGAGGCCGACAGGGGTGAGTGGAAGAGCAGTCGGCATCTGCCAAGCTGCGGCCCGCCCCCGTACTTTCCTTAAGCAGTATTTTCTTTACACTGACCCCCTTGTTTAACGCGAGGTAACATATTTCAAAAAGGAACCAGAACGAGACCATCCATGGAAAACCACACCACTTGGCAGAAACAGAAAGCACCTATAAACATAAACGCATAGCTATTTAGATGTTCAAAATGACCCTTGCACCACTTAGAGTCACCCTCCATGCCACCCATCCTCCTACTCCCCCAACACGGCCTCCTGCTAGGATGTAGTGAGCCCGCCTCAACCCCCAGCCCAATCAATGTTTTCCAGGCAGAAAGCGAGGACGCCCGGCGAGTCGTCATTCCGCTGCTGTACACTCTAATGTACGTGCTCACTAAGGTGAGCTGGAGCTGAGGGGGGGTCCCGGTGACTATGGCGAGTGACTGGGCTGGGCACTGTCCTCTCCCCTCAGGGGGCACCACTCTTGGCGGGTACCAGCCTAGAACTCTTGGATTGCCCGTGCCAAGCTGGCTCCTTCACCCTAGCCGTGCCCTTTGCCTAGCAGACAGGAGATGAAGGTGGGGAGGCGGTGGGAGAGTGCCAGCCCCACGCAGTGCGGGGCTGGGAGGGGAGATGGCCTGCCAGATGAACAGAATGGGATGAATGTCCCCTATGGGAAGTCTGAGTGGGGTGTCAAAGCCGCGCCCAGGCTCTGCTTTCAGGACCCGCCTTCCAGCTGCCCCACCCCTCCCGGGACCCTTCGTGACCCCGGGCTCCAAGCACCCCAACTCCCCCTCTCCTCCAGGCCACAGGCATCCCGGAGGAGCTCTACCAGAGGACCTATGCCCTTTGCATGCGGTTACTGACCCTGCCCGCCCCCTACTGCACGATCGCCCTGGACTGTGCCATACGGCTGAAAACCGAGACAGCTGTTCCAGGTAGGAGCTGCTGGCGGCCACGGGCTCCCACACGGCCACTCCAGCTCCACCCCAGGTCCTGCATTTGTCTTCAGGATTCTAGGAAGCTCAAAAACCCCAACACCTTCTGTGGGAAGCTGGGGCCTGGGCCTCGGCGACTCAGGGCTGCCTTGCTGAAGCGGCCTGTTTTGCAGGGACGCTGTACCAGAGGCTGGTCATCGCCGAGCAGAACTTGAGGAGTGAACTGTATCCCTACCAGGAGAGGTGAGTGGCCCCTCCGCATGCCGGGCCTGTGGGGACCACTCACTGACGGGAAGACAAGAGAGGGGTGGATTGAGAGGAGCCTCTGCAGAGCTCCCCATTCGTGACATTTGTCCAGAGGCGAGTGTGTTTTCAAGGTGCCTGTCCTCTGGAGATCGTGGAAAGTAGGATAAGGCCTTCCTTCCTGGGCTGGATGCAGAGGATCCAGCTCCCATGCAGAGGGTGGTCAGGACCACCGGCCACCCTGGGCATCTGTTGTTTCACCTCCATCCTTCCTTGGCCATGATGCAGCAGCAACTAGCCAGGCAGCCTGAGGCAGCTCCAGAGCACCTGTCGTGGAGGGCGTTCGGGCCACAAGTGCCCCACAAAATTGGCTTTTGTCTGTGCACCTGGCCCTTTAGATAAGATTGAGGCAGTGTGCACCGTTTGTGCTGGGCAGAGGGACTGATGGCGCTGGGGTGCGTAGCTTTCTCCCCCACAGGTACCTCTGTCGAAAGGTGTAGCTTGCGGGTCTGTGTTCATGGAGGGCGTAGGGTGGTGAAGGGGTCCCAAGGAACAGCATTGGAGAGGTTGGGAGGACACAGGTGGGTGCGGTTGTTTTCCTGGTGTGAGAGGGGCGACGAGAGAAGATGGGGCTGCTCAGCGTTCAGAGCTCCAGTTTCAGCAGGAAGGGCTTAGGGCCCCTCCTAGAGGGCCACGCGGTCAATGGCCCTGACGCTGAGGAGGAAGCAGGACTGAGGTTGGAACTTACCTAGATGTGAGAGTCTACAGGGGCCAGCTCCCACCCCCGCCCCCAGGAGGGTTGGGCATGCTCTTATTTGCCACAGTCCCCACCACTCCTTATTGTCTCTCCTCCATAGACTTTTGGGTTTAAGGCTGCTATTTTTGGAGGAGTTGAATAGCTTGAGGGGAACACAAGATTCTGGGGGTACCCTTCCAGGGGCTCTGCCCCAAGTAGTCATTCTCATCCGCACCCTCCCTCTGCCCCCGTCCTCAGAGTGCTCCTCTTCGTGGATCCTGAGCTGGTGTCTCCCTCCGTGTGCAGTGCGCTGCTGCTGGAGATCGAAGCTGCGCAGGCCCAGCAGACGCCCGAAGCCTGCATGCGCCACGTGGTCTCCCACGCCCTGCAGGCAGCCCTGGGCGGGGCCTGCCGCGCGGAAGCTCTGCAGAGGAAGCTGAAGGTAACGGCCCCACCCCTGTCCTCGGGGCTCCAGTTCGGCCCGCAAGTCTGCACCGGGCGCTTGCTCTGCTCGTCTACCCCCTCCTCCTGCTGCCATATTACTTTTCTTCATACATCCAAAATTAATACACAACACTAAGGAAAACCTGAAAAATGCAGATCGGTCACAGAAGAAAATTAGAATTATTTATACCTCTCTGCTCAGACATATTAGCAATCAACATCCCAGCGTATTTCCTTGGCGGTAACGACCGACGGTCAGTGGTCAGCGTAGCAGCTACTGCTCATCCAGTGCCTGTTGTGTTCGGGCACCGTGTTAGGCCCTGCGCATGTACCGTATTCTAGAATTCGCACCACAACACTGTGAAGTGGATATAATGTTCAAAGCTAAGGGACAGAGGAAATGATAACCTACTCGGGGTCACACATGCAAAGTGACTGAGTCAGAATTCGAACCCAGACCTGACTTCAACCTGATGTTCAATTGCCTGCCAGCCTCGCTCCCCCACTGCTCCTTTCTTTTTTTTTTTAACAAACTGAGATATGAAACTCTGTGTACAGTTTTATATACTTCATGTATATGTGCATATGTAACCTTTATTTTCCCATATTATTGGAAATTGCCATAAGAAAATATTTTCCTTCGAAAGGAGAGAACTCTTGTGAAAGTGCAGCTGTGCATGTAACTAGTTGCCTGCGCCTATGGCGGGTATTCAGCTTCCAACACTTACCCATTCATTTCCTAGCTTTCTCCTGGGCTCATTCTGGACCCCCCTCCACAGCCAAGACTCGAGCAGGTCGGAGATCCTCTGACCGAGGGCTGCAGCCGGGCTGGATTTCCCGGGCGGGAGAGGATGCAGCCTGGCACTGGGTGCAGCGCTGTCGGGGATGAGGTCTTCGGGGGGGAAAGGCCTCTGTCCTCTGGGAAGGCCGGACTGGACGATGGCTCAGCTTCCGAGCTGCTGTGACTCAGGGCAATGGCGCTGCTGCCGTAAGAGGAGGCAGGTGCCAGAGGGAGGGGCCAGCTCTCTCCTGCTTGTCCTGCCCCCCCGCAAGCGGGCGCAGTCCTTTGGTGAGCCCATGTCTCAGACCTGGCTTTGAATCTGCTGCTCTTCCTTCTCTGGCCTCTCTGTAAACCACGCTGATTCCATCGATGTCATTTCTTTTCTCCAGAAGTACCATTCACACCTTGAGAATACTGCTCCTTTGCAGGTGCCTGCCCACTTGGACCTGCTGAGGGTTCTGACTCACCCCCATCACCCCACCAACCGTGACACCATCCTTCTGTGACACCTCCTTTAGGGAGGTCACAGCACGCAGCCACATGTGAAAGAATCACCCCCCCCACACACACACACACACTAACTCATCCCTCAGCCCCATCTTGGTTCTAGCACACACATCTACGTCCCCTATGTAGGCTACTGTCCCCTCTCCCGCAGCTGGCCTTGGCTCTCAGGAAGGTGGGGAGGGGAGGAGCTGTCCTGACCAGAGTATGTCTGCTGACCCATCCGCCCTACGCCCACCCCTTCAGTGGCCCTGGCGATCGTTTCCGGTTCACCAAGCTGGCCACAGTGAAGGCGCCGTTTTGACACAACCAAGTCAAACATGTGAGATCATCAGTTCTTGTTTCTCAGTGATGTGGGGAAAAGACAATGCCAAACCTAACTACATCTCTCACTTGGTCGCAGCTAGGGTTCAGGAGTAGGCTTAGGAACGAGGCTAGGATGGGTTTGAGGGTGTCAGGAATGAAGTGGCGTTCAGGGCTGGAGTTAGCAGGTTTGTTGCATACACTATTTTGCAGTAGAAAACATGCTGAAAGTAAAAGCTGTAATTTTTAGGCATAGTAAATGTTAGGCACCCCACCCCCAATCTTGTGTTGCCTAGAATTCAGTGCCCCAATGTTGCACATGGAGAACTGAGGGGGGAGGGGGAAGAAGAGCAGGGAGACACCGGGGGATGCATCACTGATCTCAAGCTAGAGACCCTCAGAAGCTTAGAGTTACGGTGTCCTTAACAGTCCCCTGGCAATTGTCCCCCCCACACCAGAGGCTGGGGCTCCCAGACATCAGCCTGGTCTGGGGCTCTCCAGTGCGTGTTGACCACCACTCCCTGCCCCCTGAGATCTCTGCCCCCTTACCTGGAATTCTGCCTCTTAAGGGATGCCATTCCCAGTCATACCTGCTGGCAAGAGGACAAATGGGACCTGGGAGAGGTGGCTTGGCCAGTCACAGTCTGACAGGTAGGCCTTATCTGACCACCAGTTCTGGTCCTGTCTGCGGAGGACCTGGTCTGAGGCCCAGGTGTGGGGTGGATTTGCCTCCCCAGGTGTCCCGGGAACCAGCAGACAAGGTCTGACGACTGGGAAGTCAGCATGGGACAACCTGTCTCTCTGACCCTCTGTCTATGTTCTGGGTGCTGGAGATGGGTGTCTCCAGCTAGGGCTGCCCCGTGAGGGATCAGGGAACCAGAACTAAGGGAGGCTCCTCAGCAAAGCCTTGAAGACAGGGGTTTCGGGAGGGGCACAGGACAGAGGCCACGGCAGAAGTCTGAAGACACAGCTTTGAGAGTCAGCTCGAGGTCTCAGTGTCCCTTCACCTCATTTCTTCATTCTCCTGAGCTCCAGGAAGAGTTCGCCCCCAACAGGTTCTATAGGGAGCTCGGGAGCTGCGCTGGTCTTTCAGTGTTGTCCTGAGATGGGGTGAGCGGGCTGGGCCTCACACGTCCACACCTGCCAGTGACTGCGTGGACTGGCCTCAGGAAAGGGGCATGGCCTTGGAGACGTGGCTTTCTTCAGCTCAGCGCGACCTGGGGACAGACTCAGCTGAGAGCTGCCAGCTGTCAGACTCCCAGCAGCCAGGCTGACGGGTGCCTCAGTGCCGGGGCGCTGCCCTGGCCTGTATCACACCATCTCACTCAGAGTCAAAGCCAGAGTCATTATAGTGGCTTACAAGGCCCTCATGCCCTGCCCCCACCCCGTCAGTTATCCATCTCCCATACTCCCCCCCTTTCTCTCTGCTCACTTGCCCATGTACTCAAAAGTCGCCTTCTGGTGAGGCTTCCTTGATCATTCTACCTAAAATCTCAGCTCCTCCCCAAATTTCACTCCCTCCTTTCCTGCTTTACATTCTCTTCAGCACTCCTTGTTATTTCTCATACTGTAAATTTTGCTTCTCTTGCTTATTATCTTCCCCAAATCCCCCTCCCCAGACACAGTATAATATAAGCCTCGCGAGGAATTTTTGTCTGTTTTGTTCACTGCTGTACCCTAGCACCTAGAACAGTGCCTGGCACCTGGTGGGTGCTCCATCAATACATATTTCACCCATTGATTTATAATTAGTTTATAAAATGAAGAAATAAGATGTGGCCCCTTCCAACTCTGATTCCACATGCCTCTGAATGCTTTCAATCACCCGGTTGGTCGATCAGTAAGTATCTGTCAGAGCCCTCGCTGGTCTGAACGACCCGCTCTGCCTCAGCCCAGGAAGCTGAGGCCGGTGCTCAGCAGACCCCTCGCGCAGAAGACAGGCAGTGCTGTCGTGCCTGCCACACGATTCGTCTGGAAGCTGCAACCACGGTTGTGAGAGGATTAGCTGGTGGTGAGCAGGGTGAGGGAAGACAGCCAGAGAGCATGACTGAGGGCAGTCCTTCTCAGGGTGTCGGAGCGGCACCCCTGGAGGCAAAAGGACAGGCTGCAAAAGAGCGTGGAGTGGCACCGCGAGAAACTCTTTCGAAACCCGTTTCCACTAAGGAGGAAGGCTCAGCTTCGTGCTTTACCTCAATAGCTTTAACACTTACCCATTTCCGTTTTCAAAAGACAGAAAGCAAGCTTTGAGCTCTAAAGCCTTGGCAGGCCATAGCCCCTGGCTGGGTCAAGTGACAAACAGTTCTATTTATGACGGGGGCACTGACCTCTTTCTGTAGAGTAGCTATGTGAAATACCTTTGAACCAAAAAAGTGAGCTGATTTAAAGAAAAATAATGAGTAAATAATAGTATAGGTGCTATGTCAAGGCAGTATAAAAATGACAGAAGTTTAGGAAATAGTCAACAAATATTCATGGAGCACCAACTATGTGCCAGGAGATATTGTAGGTGCTGGGGATGCAGCTATAGATAACACAGACAAAACCACTACCTTCCTGGAGTTTACATCCTGGTGGGGACAGAACGTTGACCCAAGTGCTTGGTGACGCTTCCAGCAGGGTGGGCGCCAGCGGCCATCCCTGGCCATCTGGGTTCCCCACATTACCGACGACCAGCTGTCTCCCCACAAGGGGGTGGAGAGGCAGAGTGGACCCGCAGCTGCGGGCAACTTCTGGGAACAGCTTGGTGGGGCAGGAGCTGCGCCCTGGATGTGGGGCACAGACGCCTTGGCAGGGAAGCTGTGTCCAGCTCCTGGGAAGAGGGGAGGTGCCACATCAGGCTGCCCACGCACCTGCGGACTTGGCGTCGGAGCTGGGGTGGGTGGGTGCTGGGCCGGGATCCAGGCTCTACACCCCTCCCCGACAGGCCAGCCCCCGTCGCGCCCTGGAGCGCTACTTCCACGCCGTGGTGGCAGCCGTGGAACAGATGGCTAGCGAGCCCAGCTCGAGCCGGGTGGGACACCTGGAGAGGCTGGAGGAGATTTACTGCTCGCTGCTGGGACCGACGGCGGCCGCCAGGGGGCGCTGCGGAGGTAAGTGGCGGATGGTCCGGGTTCCCTGCAAGGGACGCCAGAGAGCCAGGCTGTGCCTGCCTGGAGTCTGCGTGCATGGTTGAGCCCGGGTTGGACACGTGACTACTCTCCTAGGCTCCTGGGGACTGAGGTGCCCAGAAACTTGGAAGGTTCTGGGCTAAGAAGATGGATAATCTTTCATGATAACAACAGACACTTGCAGGGCACCTTACTCTGCCCCAGTTGCTGTTCTCAGCACTTTATATGTTTAAATATATTGAATGTATTAAATCAAGCAATGCTCACAGTGAATGTACAGGATAGGAAAGTATTAACCCTATTTTACAGATGAGAAAACTCAGTTCGAAACGGCTATAAATCTTGCCCGAGATCACCCAGCTAGTTAAGTGGAGTGCCAAGATTCAAAACTAGGCTGTTCAGTTCTCAGCTACTAAACTATAGTAACCAAAGGATATGATTGTCCAGGGATATCCAAAGAACATCTAAAATAGCACCTTAGCCAATGTCACTTACAGCTGGTGTCATCAATCTTTTTAAAGATTCTATTTATTTATTTCTAAAGAGAGGGGAAGGGAGAGAGAAAGAGGGAGTGAAACATCCATGTGCGAGAGATACATCCCTCAGTTGCCTCTCTCACACCCCCAGCTGGGGACCTGGCCCACAACTCAGCATGTGCACTGACAGAGAATTGAACCGGCAACCTTTCAGTTGGCAGGCGGGCGCTCAACCCACTGAGCCACAGCCAGGGCTGCTGTCATCAACTTTTATTCTGCGTGCTTCCTTTCTATTTGCATTTCTATAAAACAATGCCATACTCCAGTGGAAAGCAAGCCCATGTGAACTGGGAAATCCTAATGAGCCCCAAAGAGCATCCAGGGACATGTGTATGTGGCTGTTGGAAGGTGGTTCTAATTCATGTCCTGTTTCATGGTCTCCCAAAGCACCCATGAAATTCATTAGCCTGCATGTCTCAGAACATACCACGCACCCATAGGTACACAACACCAACCTAAGGCCTGGAAGCTGTGGGCAGAGGTCAGTGTTCCAGCCCTGGGATTTGACCTTGGCAGCCCAGGGATGGTGGAGGCTGCAGAAGTCAGAGTGAGGCAGGCAGGATGCCCTCCCAAGACACCCTCCATCTCTCAGCCTTCTGTTCCTTTGTTTTGCTTTAATATTCTAAACCTCCAAATACCTCTGTGGCTCTGAAAACCACATGGAAATGTCTGTTTATGAAGCCTCCCTCCTCCCAAAGCTAGGACAAGCCCTGGGGGCAAATCTGGCTTGGCTCTTCTTGGGTACCACTTGCTAACTCAGCAGTAACTCTGCGTGGACAGAATGAGACCAACCCTGGGCCACCCCCACCATTCCAGCCACGTCCAACACCTGCCTCCTCCTTGACTTGTCCTGCGCACCTTAAAGACCTGCCAGCACCCCTGCTGAGCCCCTGCTGTTTCTGGGGCAGCATAGGATGGTAGTTTTCAGCACAGTGTCCTGGGTAAAAGCATGCACTCTGAAGCTGGAATACCTGGGCTCAAATTCTGACTCTCACTGTGTGGCCTTAGGCCACTTACTTAACCTCTCTGTGCCCCAGCCTCCCCCTCTGTAGAATGAGGATAATGAGACTATCAGGGGCCCAGTGTCACTTGCAGGATCCTTTGAGATGATGGCAATGTGTGCAAGGAGAGGAGAAAGGCGTCTGGCAGCAGCAGGAAGTGTTCTGTGGGAGTTAGTTGCTCTCCACTAGGGAAGCTTGCAGCTTTGTAGGGAGGGAGCCATACTGTGTAGAAATTAAATCCTAAACTCTATACGTTAAGTTTGCTTAACATGCAGCCTGTAAGGCCTGCTGGGGAGGGGATGACCACAGGGGCTGGAGTGATCAGGAAGGCTTCTGGAAGGAGGCGAAGAGGAGGGGCGGGCCCTGCCCTCTCCCCTGGACTGCAGAGGTCCTGCTGTCTCTAGTACTTGGCCAATGAGTTGTCTTCAGCATCACGTACAGGAGCAAATGTTAACTGAGTGCCTTCTGTGCTCATGCTACTAGAAGAGATGCTGAGAAATCCAGAGGCCTTTCCCCTTTCTTCTGGATGTAGGCAGGGCATCTGAGAACAATGGGAAAGGCATTGGGGTTAGGGGAGGGGAGGGACCAGCAATAGGAGAAAAGGTTGGGAAAGACACTGCGAGCTGAGTTGAGCCAGGAAGTTTGCAGGGAACAGGGAGCTTCTGAGCATTCTTGGGCAGGGAGGGGATTGCTGCAGCATTAGGCCCCGGAGGAGTGGATGGTGGCAGAGGGGAGAGGAGCTCAACGAGACCAGACATGGGAGGACCAGGGTCTCTGCCACCCCCACCCCCACCCCCAGGCCCCAAGCAGGAGCTGGGGGTGGGATGGGGAGAGCAGAGGAGAGTCCCACAGTCTTTTCCTCGTGGTCTCCACAGCCTGCTCCTTCCTTCAGGTGACCCCCTCCCAGACCGGCCACCGAACATCCCCCTGCCCAGCCCCCACATCACGCTCCACCTGTGGACCGATGAGGAGCAGCTCTGTGAGTCTTGCCTTTGACCTCCTCCATGGGAGCTGGCTGGATGCAGCGGCAAATGTGTGTCTGTGCATCTGTGCACGTGTGTCTGTGTGTCTGTGTCCATGTGTATCTGTGTGTGAGTCTATCGCGTCTGTGTCTCTGTGTGTACTCTGTGTGACTATCTGTGTATCTATTGTGTGTATCGCCATCTGTGTCTGTGTGTGTCTTTGCGTGCATCCGTGTGTCTGGATGTGTCTCTGTGTGCACATCCGTTGTGTGTCTGTGTGTGCTGAGTTCTGCACATCTGGAAGGAGAACGTATTTTCTTTATGTCAGAGCAGCTCAGTGCATTGGCCACTGGCCTCACATGTCTAGTAAGCGCCACATGCCCATGACAATGCTGATGGACAAGGCAAGTCCCCAAGAAGGAGGCAGCCACAAAAGAAGTTATGATTTCTGGAGCAGGCGGGGCCCTTGCACATGGGGGTTCCCCCCTCCCCGATCTTGTCAAGGGGGAGGGGAAGACAAAGGCACAGGTTGGAGTGAGCACTGAACTGCGTTCACAACCTGGCACTTCCGTTCACACGCTGGGTTACCCTAGACAGACTTAGTTTTCTCTCTGGGCCTCAGTTTCCTCATGGGAAATAAAATGAAGGCAGGTTAGAAAAGTCTGGAAGTCCTTCCAGGAGTGTCTTGGGGCAAGCCCGGCAGTGGGAGAACAGGAGGGTGCTAGTGTGCGAATGTGCAAATAGGGCTCTGAAGTGGGGAGGGACTGGGGGAGGCTGATTTCTCTCCTGCAGGACTTCTCAGAGCCTGTAAGATCTTTACTAAAGAAACTCAAGCGGTGGCAGGCCTGTGGGGTTCTCAGTTCGCTGGCCACAGAACCTCTGCTCCTTCGTGGAGCACCTCGTGGGGCTTCTGTTCGGCTAAACAGTGTTTGAGGGACACAGAACCCTCGAGCTGCCCCGCGAGGCCCTGCCGGCCTAACACACCCTCTCCGCCGGCCGGCGGTCCCCTTGTTCTCCGTTCCGCAGGGAAGGAACTGATGCTCTTCCTGCGCCCGCGGTCCCTGCTGCGCCTCAGCGCTGACTTGGAGGCCTTGGATCTGCAGGGCCTCCTGCCAGACCGGGAGCTGGCCCGGCAGTCCGTGCTGTCCACGGACAGCGGCATCGAGCGGGACCTTCCTCTGGGCGCGGAGGAGCCGCCCACAACCGGCAGCCCAGACCCAGAGATGGAGCGCGCCGGCCTGCAGCGCAAAGGGGGCATCAAGAAGCGGGTGTGGCCCCCGGACATCTTGATGCCCGGCAGCTGGGATGGGCCCCCGGGACTTCACCGGAGGACAGGCAGGCCCAGTGGGGATGGAGAACTGCTGCCCGGTGTCTCCCGGCTGCACACCGCCCGGGTGCTGGTGCTGGGCGACGACAGGATGCTGGGGCGCCTGGCCCAGGCCTACCACAGCCTCAGGTAGGGCCCCAGAGGGGCGGCGGGGGCGCGGCGGGGGCGGGGCTGGGGGGCACGGTGGGCGGTGAGGGATCTGGGAGTGGTTGGGGGGGACCAGGAGACAGAGGCCGGGGTAGGGTGGGGGAGGATGGCGTACAGAGCACCCGTTCTGTATTTGAGAAAACAGGCCTAGAATGATTAGGTAAATTGCCCGAAGTCACGAGATAACAGAGCAGCGCAGAACGTGGAACCCAGTCTGCCTGCTGCCGAAACGCCTGCCCTCACCCCTGTGCTCTGCTGCCCCTCGCCAGGAAACGGGAGACCCAGACGTTCTGCCTCACCCCCCGGCTGAGCCTGCAGCTCTACTACATCCCTGTGCTGACACCTGAGGTGGCTGGTCAGGGAGGAGGGGTCGGTGGGGAGGGGAGAGGAGGGGCAGGGGCCCTCGGCAGCCTGGCCTCCCGTGGCCCAGGAACTGGGGTCGCCCTGCCTTGGGATGTGCAGCTGGGAGAGACCGCAGGGGTCTCCTGTTCCAGAAGCCTCTGGGCTGACCGTGGCCAGAGAGCTGTTCTGTGTCCTCTCACAGTGGCAGCCTGCCCAGTGCTGGTTTTCATTTTGCTTTTCTAATTGGATTAATTGCACGCTTCTGGGAGTTTCAGGCAGGGAAAGCCCGTTGGTCTGCTGGGGGAGAGGGAGGCCCACCTGCAGTTTTTCATTTCTGTTGCCCACTCTGCTTCTTATTGGGATGCCTTAAATTCAAAGCAACACTTGTCTCTGTGTTTTTAAAGCTGATAATTATGTCTCAATGTCCCTGGCAAGTGGCCCTCAGAGAAGGGTATTCCAGCTTCGTCTGAGGTGCAACCAAGAACAAATGGCCCACGAGAGGCTGATATTTGATCACATTCCCGAAGCTGGTTTTGCCTAGGACTGGTACCTGGGGACCCTCTGGCCAGGAAGAGTGTCGGAGAGAAGGCCCGACGGGCGTGCCTCATCCCTTTGTCCTCAGACGCTGGCGTCGTCCAGGCATCCGGAGCTCGGAGAGCTGGCCGCCTTCCTGGGCCGGGCAGACCCGTGGTACGAGAGCACCATCAACACCCTGTGCCCGGCCATCCACAAGCTGGCAGAGATGGTAGGGGCAGAGGGGGTGGGAGGGGGCCGTTTCCGATATTGCTCTTGTCCCTTACCCTCAGGAGTCAGTCCAGGGGGCCCCATGGTTGGAGGAGGCAGGACAGGAATACGGGAGAGCGCTCCAACCAGCTGGTGGTTGGGGTCTACTCGGAACACTCGCCAGCCACAACAGCCCTCCTTATCCACGGGCTGTGCGGGCGCAGATTCAACCGACCTGGAGGGGACAGCATTCGGGAAGAACAAGTTACGTTGTTGCTGACGTGCACAATGTTGATAGGCCTACGTCGGTTACGTCGGCACTGAACATGTAGCAGGCTCTTTTCCTTGTCATTATTCCCTAAATATACAGTGTGACAACTATTTACATAGCATTTCCATTGTACTAGGTATTATAGGTAATCTAGAGATGATTTGAAGTATACGGGTGGTTGCGAGTAGGTTACATGCAAATACCAAACCACTTTATATATGGGGACATAGGGGCACCCGCAGATTCTGGTATCCACGGGCGTCCTGGAACCAACCCCCTGTGGATTCTGAGGGCTGACCGTACTTCAGACAAAACTGCTGTGGAAAAGATGAAGTAAAACATCCTTTCATAAGTATGCTAGCCAGTTACATTCCTTCTCTTGTGAGTTTCCTGTGATGGAATAGCTGATACTTCCCGAGCACTCCACGTGCCAGGCGCTGTTCTAAGCATTGACACACGGCCTCCCTACCAAGTAGATACTCTCGTTGGCAGGTGCCGTTTTCTCCATATCCCCATTTTACAGATCCAGCAGCCGGGGCACAGAAAGTCTAGGGAACGGGCCCCAAGTAGAGTCCCACTTGGAGTCAGGCAGCTTGATTCCAGAGCACATTCTCTTAAACACAAGCCACAGCGCCGCCCTAACCCGGGCCGGCAGCGGGAAGCTGGTCTTCTGCTGATTTGAAAAGGCCTTGATATATTACAAGAATCGAATCCTTTTGCATCACATGTGTTGCAGACGTTTTATTCCACTTGGTTATTTGCCTATCAATCATGTCAGTAGTGTTTCTTGATCTTCAAAAGCCTAACACTTTCATGTAGTCACACATAGCACTTTTATGCTTTGAGAGGACTACTCGACTGCGTAAATTATATCCAAGATTAAGCAAATAGTCACTGATAATTTGCTCCAATACTTTTAATAGCTCAACTGTTACATTTAAATAACCTATCTGCCATTAATTTCAGTGTTTAGTAGGAAGTGTGTACTGTATTTTGCCAGGTATAATGTGCACTTTTTTGCCCAAATTTTTTAGGGGAAAATAAGGATGCACATCATACATGGGTAGGACTAATTCCATATCTGTATAAATGTTTTTAATTCTTTTATTTATGCTTATACATTAAAAGTGTAACTCTAGAAAGCAATAATGATATCCTTATGTAAAATAACACATTGGAATATAATAATCAATTTTGTTTCTAAATATAAATAAATAAATAATTGAATTTAAAAATTATAATGAAAGATTTCTTTCCTGAAAGTTTGGGCCCAAAATGTGGGTGTGCATTATATATGAGAGCACATTAAACATGGCAAAATACGGTAATTTTATTTTTTCCAAATGTTTAGCCAGTTTTCCTAAGCTATTTATTGCATAAACCATCTTGCCCCATCAATCTGAAATGCCACTTTTATCATTTATTAATTTCTAACATATGCTTGAGTTTATTTCTGGGTGCCTATTTTCTCTCACTGGTCTATTCAGTCCTGTACAAACTCTCATTTATATTTTAATAGCTGTCAGGGTAAGTCTACCCCAGAAGTCTTCTTCTTCTTCAAAACTTCTCAGAATGTGCTTATTTATGTTTCCAGATAAACTTTAGAATTTTTTTTCATTTTATTTTTAATCCCCTTGAGATTTTGATCAAAATTTGAAGGCGAATTAGCATCTTTCGCACAGTAAGGCACCCTCTCTGGGACTGCAGTAGAACGCTTTATTTGTTAAATCTTCTTGTGTATTCCTCAGAGTGGTAGTACAGTTTTTGGCTTATAGATTTTACCCATTTCTTGCTAAATCTACCCTTGTGTTTCTTGAGCTGTGGTTGGTATCTTCCTCCCATTGTTTTTGGACAGTCGTTACTGCTAGTATAAAAGGTTCCTATTGATTTTTATGTATTTATTTTCAAACTTGCCACTTCACTGAGCCCTTCATTTTGCTTTATTGCCTGATTGATTGGGGTTCCTTCTTATCGCTTTTATTTGAATGAAGATGTTGGGGACAGGCATATTTTCTCAGTTATTGCTTATCTGAAAATGTCTGTGTGTACATGAAAGACTGTTTATCTGGGTATTAAAATACTTTTTCCTTGAAACTTGGAGGATATTACAGGAAGAACATTGGATGTGGGTTTCATTTACGTGCCTTTATTGGTAGCTTTTCTCCCTGGGAGGACACATATAAGATTTTGGTTTTTCCTGCTCTCTTTCTCTTATAATTAACAATTTGTATGACCCTATACTTATTCCAAAAGCAGTGTCCACATGAAGAGACGGGAAACAGTGTGAGCAATAAAGCATTATTAGAATAAGTTGATAGTTCCTCACATGATCCTTTTGAAGGGACCGGTATTTCAGAAGACCAGATGTGAAAATCAAAGGAGGCCTGATAGGATCATATACAAGATGGATTAGATAAATTCTGAGCTTCTTTCCAGCCCTGATATTCTCAGGTTCTGTGCAGACATTCTGTTCTGTTTACCTAAAATACCCAATCATTATGCTTTAGAATTATATGTGGTTGGGAAGACCTGTAGGACATGGCACTAGACCTTCCCAATAACATATAAAAATTAATTAGCTTGTTAATATATTCAGATACCAGAAGAGCTGAAAGAGACATCAGATCATCTGGTTCAACCTCTCGTGCCCAAGGTCAGTGAGTAGCTAATCCGAACCTAGAACGCAGTCAGATTCTCCCCTGATTAGTCATACCGTCAAGCATCTTGTCTACGCCCCTCCCCCAGGCACCCAGCACAGTGCCTTTCTCATAGAGATGCCCACTAGGTCTCTGTGCAGTTAAAATTAATCAGAGTCCCTGGGGAGACGCGGCTTTGGACAGGTGTCTCGTGAGTAGGAGTGGAAATTGAGAAGTAGGAAAGGCTTGGACTGCGCCGAAGGGCCAGCAGGGTTACTGCATCACAGAGGACATGTGGGGGCTTCGGAGCTTTTCTATAAAAAAAAAAAGTTGTACCACCTGGCTGGTGTAGCTCAGTGGATTGAGCGCGGGCTGGGAACCAAGCCGTCCCGGTTCGATTCCCAGTCAGGGCACATGCCTGGGTTGCAGGCCAGGTTTCCAGTGAGGGCCATGTGCGAAGCAACCACACATTGCTGTTTCTTTCCTTCTCTTTCTCCTTCCTCTCTCTCTAAAAATAAATAAATAAATAAATAAATAAATATCTTTAAAAAAAAAAAAGTGGCACCATCCATGGTAACATGGAAGGAGGTCACTGAAAACATTCTGTGTCCCTCACAGCCTCCCTCCCTGGACACATCCCGGAATGTAGACCCCTTCCTCCTGGATGTCATCACCTACTACGTTCGCATGGGCACCCAGCCCATCTATTTCCAGATCTACACAGTCAAGGTAAGTTCTCCACCTGTGTGGCCGCCTGCTGAACCCCGGGGCCCCACACCCCAAATACCTGGCTCTGGGCAAACACAGCTTACCGGGGTGAAAGTCATAAACTCATTCAGAGACTCCTGGTTGTCAATTTTTTCTTCTCAATCTCTGGATGTCTGTGAGCAGCTGAGGACTAATTTCTAATGGCCACCTCTGCCACTAGCTTCCTAGCCTACCGAACTCTGTTTTCCACTCTGCTTCCTGTGGTAGACCTTTTCTTTACTGCCTTCCTGACTTTGACCTAAATGAGGAGTTTAGGTTCTTCCCTTGATTTTCAAAATGCAAACCAAAACAACACAAAATAGACCAATGAGAAAACAAACACTCAAAGGTCCCCGGTAAAGGGAGTATACATCTCAGCAATGCAAGTGACAACATTAAAGAGTACGTGGCTGTCGCGGCCCTTCAGCCAAGCCCCAGGAGTACACCTGCAGCTGAACCGAGCCAGGTTTCCCGACTTGCTGCAGTGAGGGGACCACACACCGTGGGGAACCACAAGGCATCTCGGGAAGAGACTGTTAGAAAGAACTTACAGGGTTTGGCCTCCCGTCGGGTGATTTCGGAGAGGGCTCCGCTTGGCTCTGGATTGAATGCTGTCAGGCGGCAGGAATGATTCTGCGACTGGGCATCTCAGTAGTTCCAGCTGTTATTCTTTGACTCTAAGAAACAGCAGCTGCTCCTTATTTGCTGGGATGGGAGGGTAAGGGACGTGGCCTGTGTTCAGACGTGACAGTGGCTGGTCTAGTTTCTGTCTGGACGCACCACAGGCCCAGAGCAGCCTTGCCCAACAATGCCAGCATCTGTGAAGCTGTTTACAGTCGGTCATCAGAACACCAAAACCTCACTGTGAGTGCCAGGCCAGCTCCCGGCTTCTGGCGGTCACTTTTTTCTCTCTCCATCCCTGTTGTTTTGAGAATCCTGTGGCCACTCTTCCCCATTGTTCCAACATCCTCCCTCTTGCCCTGTCTACACCTTGCTTCACCCCTCTTTTCCTCCCCGCAAACCCCACCCCTCCCCGCCCAGGTCTCACTGAGAACAGATCAGCGGTCACTAGCCCTTCCCTCACGCAGCCCCGCGCTTCTCTGTGAATGCCGAGGACTGTCAGGTTCTCCTCTCTGGTCCTCACCCTTTATCCTCCCCTACTGGTGTCTACAAGGGATTTTATTACCCTCCTTTATGTGAATTTGTCCCCTACTCTTGGCCATCCCCATTAGTGGTGGTTACAGGGAGTTCGGGTTTCAAGAATACTTTCCTCCACTGTTTATAAATATATTGCTGTACATATGATACATGCGCAGATGGAGGACAGAGTCAGATCCAGGTAATCACTGGACGAGGCTCAGAATCCACTGGCAGGATGGGCAGGGGGACCCTGGCTTGCTTCTGTACTCCCCCAGCCACCAGCAACACCCTTGGTTGGAGGGGCAGCTGCCTCTGGCAGAGAGCCGTCTTCTCCAGCCTCCTCCCTCCCTTTCTCCAGATCTTCTTCAGTGACCTGAGCCAGGACTCTGCAGAGGACATTTTCCTCACCGAGCTGAAGGTGAAGGTCCAAGACTCCAAATTCCCCAAAGGTGAGCATCTACTCCCGTTTCCCAGAGCTCACCCCCGCTCTGCTGCCCCAAGCCCCCTTTTCAGAAAGTCCTCCCACCTCTCTCTGCTGAATATGGTGGTGACCTTGGCCCCCTCCAAGCTCACCCTGACTGATGGTCAGCCTAGCACCCCTGAGGCTCAGTGAGGTGGGGAAGCTGAGGTAGGGGGTGGACCTCCCACCTTCAATTCAGCCTCTTCTCATCTTCTCTCAGATGGTTCCTCACCCAGGAGGAGGGGTGCAGCCGAGAGCCCAGGGGCTGAGCTCTCCCTGGGCTACCAGAAGGTCAGTCAGTGGCATGGGTGTGGTCAGGAGGCACAGCTGGGTGGAAGCAGGTGTCAGGAACATGTGGGGTCGGGGAGCAGACAGAGCCAGAGGAACCTTCTGACCTTCCTGGGCACTGCCTACAGTCCGTCAGCTTTCAGAGGATTTTGCAGCAATGGGAGGATTACGAATGGCCTCACATGTAGACTAGGATAGGATCTGATTTAAAGAACGAGGATGCTGCCCCTTGCTCAAAAATGCCTTCTTCACTGGCTGACCAGATGCACTAGAGAGAAGTCCTTTGGGTCTAGATGGCTGCACATGCCCCCTGGGGCCAAGAGTGACCTGAGCCCTTACCCCGTGTCCCATTATTGGGCATTAATGACACAGGCAAGGCTCTTGGGCAGGAGCTGGGAGCGAGACTGCGGGAGTGAGGATGTGTGGGGTGAGGCTGTCCTGAGGACCCCTATCTGTGCCTGCATCTCCCTCCCCAGGCCCTGCTCAGCCACCGGACACGAGAGGTTACCATTTCCCTGAGGGCCACTGGGCTGGTCCTGAAGGCCCTTCCAGCCAGGGACACTGATGGTGAGGAGTTGGGAAAGCAGAGCAGAGGGAGAGCGAAGGGACAGGCCGGGGGGAGAAGGAGAGAGGGGCGAGTGATGGGAGAGGAGGTGAGCCGGGGAAGGAGGCCTCCCACCCTCCCCGAGATCCTGCATGTGGCTGGGCCCAGGCTGCTGAGCGAAGCAGAGTCCCCGCCCTCAGATGCTTCCCGCTGAGTGGCACGCGCTCTAGCGGCTCTGAAGCCTGACGAAGGTGCAGGGACCGCATGGAGGGGGGCAGTTGGCCTCCCACCCCTGCTTTGGGGCTGCAGAGCTAGAGTTTTGTTTGGAAATTTTTTATTTTGAACGCTGTTCCATTGGGCAGGTACTTGCCAGTTCACAAAAGGCACTACTAATCCAAATGATCTAATTCTGGCTAAACACAGTTATAGCTATAATATTAGATAATAATATAGTTATCTAATTGTCTGAATATAAAATTGAGATAACAAAAGATATCAATTTATGTGCATATAATTATATATGCATAAATTATAAATATGAGCTATTCCTGCGAGCTCCCTGGTCTTCTGGAATAGTGAAAAGGTTGGTAATGCAGATTACTAACCATTACACACATTGATCAGAGGCAGGTAATGTTCTATGTCAAATATATTAACTCTTTTAAGCTTGTTAACACTATGAGATAGATACTATTTGCATAAGCAACTTTTTACCGGAGAAAAGAGAATAACTTGCCCAAGGTCACAGCTCCCACGAGACCCTGTGTTCCTCACCACTGCGCCCCGCCACTCCCTCTGTGATTGCCAGATCTCCACAGACCAGACTTAAAGGCTGTGACCCACAGGTGCTTGTAGAAGATTTTCTCAGAGCAAACAAGAAAGCTTACCCAGGCAGAAATGTATCTTGTTTGCTGCTCTACCCCCAGTACCTGGTACATGGTCTGTCGCATAGTAGATGCTCAATAAACATTTACTGAATAAACGAAGTGCTTCTTGAAGCCCAAAAATTTGTTTTAAAAAGAGTGGATGAATCTGGAATGTTCCAGGAGAAACACAGAATGAAAACACACATTGGCCAGCCTGGAAGCCTGTGAGGAATATTTCTCTGACCCCTCCCTCCTCTCCCGTCCAAACACGAGTAACCGCTCTGTCTCTAAAATCCCCTGTGGCCTTGCTAGCATTCCAACTATGACACCTGTCACCTAAAGCACTTGTGTTTATATCTGGGTATCATCGCTCCCAGATTTCCTTGGCATCTGGCTTAAAGAGGAAACTCAAGAAATAATCGTTGATTTCATCACTTCTTGATAAAATGGCTTCCGGGCAGGCTGGATTTGTGGATGACGTGTGAGACATTCTTTCCTTGTTAGTCTCTAACACCGTGGAGGAGGCGTGTGACTCTGGCCATAGAGGTGACCATCAAGTGGGTCAAGAGCACAGAGTCTAGAACCGGAAGGGCAGGCTTCAGAGCCAGCCTTGCCACTTACCACTGTGTGACCTGGGGCAAGTTACCTGTGACCTCTCTACCTGTTTTTTCACTTCTAAAATGGAGATAAGATACCAATTTATGTGCATAGGGTAAACTATCATGTTAACTCTTATTGTGAAAATTGTATTTCTTCTGTTTCCTTCACAAGACTCCCACTGCCACCCCCACCCTAACTTAGGCCTCCTCCAAGTTTCCATCACAAAACCCTATCAGAACCGATGCCAGAAGCCTCCTCGGAGGCAAGGAACCCTCCTGAGCAGGGAGGAGGGAGAACCTGGGAGCAGTCAGTAATGATTTTTGATGCATACACACTGGTGTGAAAGTCAAGGCCCTCCCACACCTCTGTGGTGCCTCTGTGGTGCTCGCGTCCCGGGCTGGGTGTTCCTTCCATTTTAGCATGCCCAGTAGCTGTGAAGTTGTTCAACAGAAGTTTCTTTCATTGAAAAAGGGATACGAAGGAGGTGAAGAAAGGGACCTGGGTTGACTGCTATGCCCGAGGAT